>CAUYQG010039296.1:0-14645 GCA_963574415.1 Tarsius wallacei | reverse complement strand
CCCTATGTTCCTATATTTTCTTAACTAATACTATTATATATCTCTTATCTTACTATGTTACCTTATCTTGCTATCTTACTATTAATATTCTAACCTCTATCCTTACAATACCTTAATCTACTTGTTGTCTCAATCGGTTGTTTTCCACCAGCTCAAGAAAGAGTTCGACTCAGGAAGAGACTGTTGTTTACGAGAGGTCAACTGAGCAGGAGGCCCGTTATTTACGAGAGGTCGACTCGTTTTCCTCGGCCTCCTGCTGTTACTGAAAAACATCTTAGCCAGGCTCGGTGGCTCAGCCTGTAATCCCATGCCTTGGGAGGCTGAGGTGAGTGGACTGCCTGAGCCCGCGGGTTCGAGACCCACCTGGGCAAGTTGGCGAGACCTCATATCTACAATAAATAAATAAAAAATCAGCTGGGCATGGTAGCGCCTGCCTGTAATTCCGGCTACTCGGAAGGCTGAGGCAGAAGGATCTCTGGAGCCCAGCAGGTCGAGGCTGCGGTGGCCGGGAGCGGCCACTGCACTCCAGTCTGGGCGACAGAGTGAGACTCCAACTCAAAAAAAAAAAAGAAAAACATCTTTACACACCCTAAGGGGCGCCCTTTTTGTTACCATCTCTCCTCCATTAGCCTTATGTATAATTTCTTGCTATCAAATGCCATCGTTCATCTGCGCATCTATTATCTCAATTAAAGAGGGAACATTCTCAAGCCTATGCACGCAATCCTTCAAAGTCAGGGAAGGTCCATCGACAGGATCCATGGGGCTTTGCCTCCGTCATGGCTGCATTTGACTGGGGCCTTGCTCCTAGCTGGCATTTTTCCTGTTTTCAGGTCCCTTCTACCTTACTTTTACTAATGATTGCGGCTCCCGGCAGTGTATTTCATTGATTTTTCAACAAAGTCGACTACTTTCACAGAGGTTCTTTGTAAACAGGATATATTGGTATCCTACTTGATGTTCAGAGACAAAAAGATCAATGTTTCTTCTCATAGAACCAGCAGGAATTTTATGTAAAGACAGTAAAGTTTAATAATAGTAGTGTATAGGTTTAAAACAAACTAACCTACCTCTGGCTGTGCTCTGCTATCTCAGCTTTAATATTGCTTTATCTTGCTTAATATTAATTATAATAATGCTTTGAACACTATATTTATGAATGCTTCCATAAAAGATTCTTGGCCACTATAAGATGGCCATGTTACTGCCACATTAAACCCTGTGTGAACCAAAATTATGTTATAAATTGAAATTGATATATGTCACTGTTTAATTCAGCAGCCTATTAGTACAGGTTGAAAATTGCTAATTCAAAAATCTGAAATCTGAAATGCCTCAAAATCTGAAGCTTTTTGAATACCAACATGATCCTCAAAGGAAATGTTCATTGTAGCATTTCAGATTTTGGATTTTTGGATTAGGGATGCTCAACCAGTAAGTATAATGCAAATATTTCAAACTTCAAGAAAGTCCAAAATTTGAAACATTTCTGGTCTCAAGCATTTTGGATAAGGGATATGCAACCTGTATATGGTACAGAAATAGACCAAAATTCCAAGAAAATAACCAGGCTTACTTATTATCAAGCTATAGTGCCATTAATCACACAAAGCCTATGTTAGGCTAAAGGTCTGCCTTTACTGGAACTGCCCTAAGTAATATCAAAAGATGTTTAAGCCATGGCTCATACACCTAGTATTTGTATGGTTACTATGCAGATGACAGGATTCTTATACCTGTACCATTCTCTGGAGAGAGATAGCCTAATCATGATGGCCAAAAATCTTTTATGGAAGCATTCATAAATATAGTATTTAAGGCATTATTATAATTAATATTAAGCAATGTAAAGCAATATTATAGCTAATATAGCAGAGCAGGGTCAGATGTGGGTCAGTTTGTCTTAAACCTAAACATTACACTAACAAGTTATGATTGATCCAGCAAATATCAACTCTAGTAAAAACTCTTGGAATAGGCCTTCAACGTGATCTGTTTAATGCTGACACAAACTATAATTTATAACTCAGTAGTCAGTTTTACTCCTATTTATTTTGAAATTATGATGAGAATCAGTTACTTTATGCTGTATCTCTAATATTATAAGAAAATAATTTGAAAATGGAGCTGTCTGTTGTTGAGATGACTTAGTTTTTGATTCTTGATTTAAAAATTCAGCCTTTACAAATCAGAAAATAAAAGTCTGTTGTCACAGGCAGTAATTTAGTGTAATATTATTCAGTGTTATGAAGTGTATGCTAAAATTATATATTAGAAACCTCTTAAAAATGATATGTTAGATGGTGGCAGTTTATACAGTATAAGATTTTTATTGAGTTCACTTTCACAATAAATAGATTTATTGTACTTAAAGCGCAGCATACATTTGTATGACCCTTTTTGGTGTTCAGAAACAAAAAGTAATTTTTGAAGTAATTCACATGTATATTTCCTTCATTAATTCTTAAATTTCAAAATAATGTCTTTAGAAAGTGTTGGCATTTCAAACTGTGAAACTATGTAGACAACTAGCAGATTTTTATTTTGCATTTAAAATAAGAAGTAAAGGAAACAGTACTTATTTGTTGAAACTGAAGGCGTGATCAAACCAAATCTGTTTATTATGTTCAAATTATATGGGGTTATCTGGAATAGCAATTATGTTTGTACCAGATCTAGTAAATTACACTGTATAATTGAGAAATAATAAAAAGTACTTTCATGTACATTAGAATTAATACACATTCATTCTTAGAGTTTTGGAGGGAGAAGACCTTGCTCTTTATTGCAGTCCTGTAATTGGGTGTTCTTATTCCTACTTTTAGAGGACGTCATTGAATTTTAGAGAACTGAGTGACTTCAGCTATTAAATGAAATGCATTTGAAAGAGATAATGACATGGGGAACCATTTGCATGAAGAAAATTATCAAATTGTACATTACGTAGTTAAAAACTTGCTTATTGTTTTTTTGTAGAGAGCTTTATAAATTTTGGTTGTACAGGCATACCTTGGAGATATGATGGGTTTGGGACCAGACCACTGCAAATAAAGCTAATTACTGCAATAAAGCAAGTCATACAAATTATTTGCTTTCCTAGTGGATATAAATTATGTTTAGATTATACTGTAGTCTATTAAGTATGCAGCAGCACTATGTTTAAAATAACATTAATTTAAAAATAAGATGCTAATGGTTATCTGAGCCTTCAACGAATTGTAATCTTTTTACTAGTGGAGCGTCTTGTGTCAGTGTGGATGGCTGCTGACTCATCAGGGTAGTGTTTGCTGAAGGCTGGGGTGGCTATGGTAATTTCTTAAAATAAGATAACAATGAACTTCACCACATCACTTGACTCTTCGTTTCAGGAAGGATTTCTCTGTAGCATCCAATGTTATTTGAAAGCATTTTACCCACAGTAAAACTTCTTTTAAAATTGGAGTCAGTTCTCTCAAACCCTACCGCTGCTGGATTTATACAGTATTCTTAATCTTTTGTTGTCATTTCAACAATGTTCATAGCATCTATACTGAGAGTAGGTTCCATTTCAAGAAACCACATTCTTTGCTCATTCTTCAAGAAGAAATTTCTCATTTGTTCAAATTTTATTATGTGATTACAGCAATGTAGTCACATCATCAGGCTCCACATCTAATTCTAGTTCTCTTGTTATTTCTTTCGCGTCTGCAGTTACACCCTCCACTGAAGTCTTGAACCCTTCAAAGTTATCCATGAAGGTTGGAATCACCTTCTTGCCAAGTTCTGTTAATGTTGTTATTTTGACCTTCTTTCATGAGTCACAGTTTTTCTTAATGACATCTAGAATGATGAATCTTTCCAGAAGATTTTAGATTTTCTTAGCCCAGATCCATAAGAAGAATCACGATCTATGACAGCTATAGCCTTGTGAAATGTATTTCTTAAATAATAACACTTCAAAGTAGAAATTACTCCTTAATCCTTGGGCTTCAGAATAGATGTTGTGTTAGCAGGCATGAAAGCATTAATCTCCTTGTACATCTCTATCAGAGCTCTTGGATGATTAGATGCATTGTCAATGAGCAGTGATATTTCAAATGAATTTTTTTAATTTGAAAATTAAAAAAATGTGGACTTAAAATATTCAGTAAATGATACTGTAGAGAGATGTGCTGTCATGCAGGGTTTGTTGTTCCATTAATAGAGCACAGGCAGAGTAGGTTTAGTATAATTCTGAAGGCTCTAGGATTTCAGATTGGTAAATGAGCATTGGCTTCAACTTAAAGTCACAAGCTGCATTAGCCGCTAAAGGAGAGTTGGCCTGTCCTTTGAAACTTGCAACCAGGCTTTGACTTCTCCTCTCTAGCTATGTAAGTCCTCTATAGAATCTTCTTCTAATAGAATGCTGTTTGTCTACATTGAAAGTCTGTTGTTTAGTGCATCTTCATCAGTGGTCTTCTGAATGCCACGCTGCAGCTTCTACATGGGCACTTGCTGCTTCAACTTGCACTTTTATGTTATGGAGACAGCTTCTTTCCCTAAACCTCATGAAAAACCTCTGCTGGCTTTCAACTTTCCTTCTGTACTTCCTCACCTCTGTCAATCTTTATAGTATTGAAGAAAGTTAGGGCCTTGCTCTGGATTAGCTTTGGTTTAAGGGAATGCTATGAGTGGTTTGATCTTCTATCCAAACCACTCAAACATTCTTTGTATCAACATAATGCTGTTTTGTTTTTTTATTCTTCATGTGTTCACTGGAGTGGCAGTTTTAATTTCCTTTAAGAAGTTTTACTTTGCATTGACAACTTGGCTAACTAGCACAAGAGGCTTTCAGCCTATCTCAGCTTCAGCATGCCTTCCTCACTAAGCTTAATCAAGTCTAGCTTTTGATTTCAAGTGAGAGATGCACGTCTCTTCATTTCAGTTGAACACTTATTGGTCATTCTAGGATTATTATTTTGCCTAATTTCAATATCGTTGTGTCACAGGTAGTAGGGAGGCATGGGGAGATATAGGGGAATATCCCATCAGTAGAGCAGTCAGAACACACACATTTCTTAATTAAGTTTGCCATCTTATATAGGCATGGTTCATGGCACTCCAAAACAATTATGACAGTAATATCACGGATTACTGATCACAGATCTTCATAACATATAATAATAATGAAAAGTTTGAAGTATTATGAGAGTTACCAAAATATGACAGAGACATGAAGTGAGCACATGCTATCGGAAAAAGGCACTGAGAGACTTGCTTGATGCAGGGTTACCATACACCTTCAATTTTTGAAAGATGCAATATTTGTGATGCTCAATAAAATGTGTTATGCCTGTACGAGGCATAACAATTCCAAAAAACTGGAATTATCTTTTGGAGGGCAGGTGCCTTGTAGTACAGGCTTTCCCCACTAGGTAAGTGTTCTAGGAACTCATGGCAGTTCAGTGTGCAAGCTAGCATTGTTGTGAGAGGCTGCATTCAGCTTTAGTTGATTTTTTTTTTTTTTTTTTTTTTGAGATTCTTTCAATGGTTTTGTCCATTTCTTGATTAGTGATTTATGAGTCCAGCTTCCTACACCTTACTGAGTGTTCGGCGGTTTTTGACCAAACAGCATGATCCCTGTGCCTCACCCTCTATTTACCGAATCTTGCCCCAAGTGACTTTTTTTTTTGTTTCTTTTAATGAAAAAGTCCTCCAATGGAAATGTTTTGCTGATGTAGAAGAGGTGAAAAAAAAAAAAAAACTGGCAAAAGCACTGAAAGACATCAAAATTGATGAGTTTGAAAATTGTTTTGAGCAGTGGAAAAAGAGTCTTGATAGGTGTATTGCATCAAGTGGAGAGTACTTTGAAGGTGACTGAAGTTTAAACATGTAAGAATAAGTACACAAGTTTTTATAAATAAAGTCCAGTTTTGGGGGAGGTTCCTCCTTGTATATCTCACTATCAATCATACCAAAGTCTCTAGTTTTGCTAATAAACTACAGTAAGTCCCCTACATACGAACATTCAAGTTGTGAACTTTCAAAGATGTGAGCATGTGTTCGCATGTCCAGTCATGTAAGTTAGTTCACATATCTGGCATACATTATCATGTGTGTGCAAAGTACTATATTGTAAAATTAAAAAGTCTTCCTTATTCTTTGTTTTATTTTGTATGTATTATCTGTGTGAAAAGTATTATAAACCTATTTCAGTACAGTACTGTATAGCTGATTGTGTTAGTTGGGTACCTAGGCTAACTCTGTTGGACTTATGTACAAATTGGACTTAAGAATGTGCTCTCAGAATGCAACTTGTTTGTATGTAGAAGACTTACTGGCAAAATTTTTAAAAATTGCATTCCAGTAACAACAAATATGTATTATTAAGACCTTTTCAATCTTTTCAGAATTTTCTTGTGTGTAGTTCATTCTTAAACAGATATCTAAAATCTTATAGAAGATAGTGAACTTTGGTAGAAACCAGGATTAAATTAGCTCGATCTTTCTGTACCTATAGTAGAAATATCTAATGGTCTGAAGTGGAGCTAAAATAAAGGAAATGCGTAGGCAAAGAGGTAAAAACAAAAATGAAATATTCTTTTGTAGCAACATTGTGAATGAAAATGCTAAAATTGATGACTACAAAGAGTTTTGAAGCATTGGTTATGAATAGTTCGCTGAAATTAATGGGAAAGAAGACAAACTATAATAATTTAAATAACCAACTCAAATGAAACATTTTAATTTTGGCAGAACATTTCCTTGGTGATACTTTCCCCCATTTCTTTTTAGGGCAGTTGCATTTTTTGGTACTTTCTTGCAACAGTTTATAATGTTAATGCTTCAGGTGATCTTAAGCCATGTGTGTCTCTTTCTCAGTAATGTTTCTCACCAGTTTTACTGTTTATGGAAGTTCAATAGCTTGTTTTATAATACACTATTTACATTATTTACCAAAAGGACTTTTCTTTATATTTACAGATTCCAGCGTTCACTTGGTATGTCTTACTTAGCAAATTTAGCAAATATACTATACTCTGATTTTTTTTCAGTGTACCCGTGTAATGTGGACGCCACCTCTCCGTGAAAGCTTCTCGTATCCATTCCTTGTACTTCAGATGTTGCTTGTGACTCATATTCTCAGGTAACTTGACTTAACCATACGGTTGGTTTTTTAAAATTAAATAGCTTAAACTAGAATTTCTTACACTTCCATTATTAAAAAAAAACAACATAATAAAATGATTAATATAATCTTGTTGTTAGGTTGAATTAGTAAATATATTTTAAGAGTATAACTTAAAAGTCCATAGTACCAAAAACATTTCCTCCATTTGCCTTCTGGTCCTCTTCCTTTTTCTTGATGGCCCATATGCAACTCCACTTTCACTCCTTCTGTTATTTCTACTTTCTGAAGTCCTCTGCTACCACCAGAGCCGCCTAAAAATGGGCAGAAAGAAGGGAAAGACTGGTTGTGCTAAAGCGTATTCTGTAAGAGATTGTCCTTTGGAGCAAAGAACAGTTCACAGAATCCTTGTTATCAGGTACATTAACACAATTAATTCTTTTCTTTACATTTGTTTAGCATTCCAGTGAATCAGATAGCAGAAAGAAACCACTTCAGTTAACCAAAGATCTGCTAGAATTCCTGCTAAAAATTCAAGATTGAGTTAGGCTTTCTCGTGTTCATCTGACCTTCATCTAGAGACCTAACAGAGATTTAAGCACTAAAGAGATTAGGGCTGAGAACAATTATTTCCTGTTTCTATTGACAAATACTGAATTTAGAAAGATGCTGCTTAGCTCCAGAGGGTAAAAATAAAACGAAATAGGGCCTATGGAAAAATGGAACAAAGCATGATAGAAATCTGAAGATGACTCAGACTGAGAACTTCTTTCAATGGTCTGCTGAATTCAGGAGAACTTTGTTGAAGTCTGTTATGCCAAACCCTTTGGGCAGTCCATTTCCCTCTGTGATTATTTCAGCAGGCATAAGCCATTACATGGGTTTTAGTCTCCTATGTAGTAGTTTCTTTAGACAGAACTTTTATAGAAAGAGACTGGTGGTGGCTTTTGCATTAGCATTTTAAAGTCTCTAAAACTCCAGCCTTATTGCTCTCCCCAAAATGCCTCTTTTATTGTGGAATTTAAAGCTTCTTTAGCACCTTCAAATAAAGTGAATTTCTATGAGTTCATAACCTTTAGCTCTGGGCCCTGTTGGTCCTTGGGTACCTTGTGAGAAGTTCCCTTCTCAAACATTTTCATAAGGAGTGGTGCACTATACGAGGGTCTTTGATCCACCACTGCAGGTGGTACTTTTCCTCATTCACATTCTTGATCTTGGCTTCTTTCTCCAGTATGGTAGCAGAGAGCAGACTTCCCATCAGTCTCTAATTCCTGTGTTTTTCTCCTTCTGATGTGACTTACATCCAGTGGAGGCAAACTTTTGATTCTTCTCACACTTGGTCACTGATCTGATCTGACTGGAGTAGCTTTGGGGTGTTAGCAGCTTGTGGTACTGAGCACTGCTTCTTTAATCCATTGGTACCATAGAAGGCTGTGTTAGTTTTCTATTGCTGTGATAGCAACTCACCACAAATAGAGATTTACACTTTTCCTGTTCTGTAGGTCTGAAGTTTTAAAATAAAGGTGTTGGTGGGACTGCATGCCTCCTGGAGGCTCTGGGGAGAATCCATTTTCTTGTCTTTTGTTTTAACTTCCAGAGACTGCCTGCATTTCTTGGCTCATGGCCCCTTCCTCCATCTTCAAAGCGAGCAATTGTGAACTGAGTTATTTTTCATCAGTTCACTCTTACCTTCTCTTTTGCCCCACTTCTACTTTTAAGACCCTTGAGATTACATGGGCCCATCTGTATAATCCAGAATAATCTCTTTATTTTAAGGCTGGTGATTAGTAATCTTCATTTCATCTGCAGTTTAGTTTTCTGTTGCCATACAATATGACATATTCACAGGTTCCAGGGATTAGGACATAGACATCTTTAGGGGAGCCATTATTCTACCTATCATGATGGGGCTGCTCCAATTTGCCGCTTCCTGTCTGTTGGGTTCTTCTCTGTTTTGGTCCTCCATGTACTTCCGTGGCAAGCTCTTCCTTTATGTTTCCTTTAGCCTCTTAGAAATTGTGTTTTTCAGCCTCATCCACCTCCTCCTTCCTGTCTTTATTTTTGTTTTTTGCTGAAACGTTTTCGAAGACTTTTCTTTCTTCAGAGTCTTTATTCTCTCTGTTTTTATTCTAGCTGAAATTTCCCTTCTCATATTTTTGGCCATATGAAGCTAGAGTAGCTGTTGCTTTTGCCGCTGGTTCAGAATCATCGTCATCTTGATCTTCCTTGCCATTTTAATTGGCAGCTCCTTACTTCTGATTGGGGCAGCTTTCCTGTTTTTGTTCCTTGGTTGGCATGGCTCCCTTCTTGCCTGGTGTGGCTTTGCTGTGGCTGGTGTGACTGGTTGCTTAGAAGTGTAGTGGCTGCTTTCATGTTACATGAGGAGACAGCTGCTTTCTTGGAAACGTCAATCATTCTTAGCAGGGAAAACCATATCCTCCTTTTCTGGAGCTGTGGCAGACACCTTGCCTTTCTTCTGAAAGATGACATCTCTATTGCTCATCTGCATCCTCTCATATTTCATTCTTTTTTACTGACATCTGTCTACTCTGAAAGAAAAGCCATTTCCTTTAGTTCTTGATTTTCATCAGTTGCTATTTTGTGACGCCATTTCATGGTGGCGGGTGAGTGGCTTGGGCGAGCCAAGAAGAAGCTGAGCAGTGTTGATGAAGGCTGCAATGCTGAGGCCACTGTTATAAAACTAGAAAATAGACTGTTTCTTTTTCTTTTTTTTTTTTTTTTAGAGTTGGAATCTCACTCTGTCACCCAGGTTGGAGTGTAGTGGCATACTCACAGCTACCCCAGTGTCAACCTGCTGGGCTCTGGCAATCCTTCTACCTCAGGCTTCCAAGCAGCCAGAACTACAGGCGCGTACTACCACGCCCAGCTAATTTTTTTTTTGTTGTTGTTAATTGTAGAGACGAGGTCTCGCCAAGTTGTCCAGGCTGGTCTCAAACCTGCAGGCTCAGACAATCCACTCACCTCAGCCTTGAAAAGTGCTGATTTACAGGCTGAGCCACCGAACCCAGCCTAAATTGTTTCTTAGTGCTAGGAATTGTTCATAAAGAAGGCTAGCAGTATATTTTTTATTTAAACAAATCAGTTATGTCAAGTTTTGAAATTTAAGTATTTTTGAAATTCAGTTTTATATAGATCACCTGATACCAGCACAGTCTTAGATTTTTCTTGACTTTTCTTTGGCAATATCTGCGTTTCTGTTTCTGTTATCTTAGGTCAGTGTTGTATAGATTACCAGCTGGAATTTTCTTTGCTTTTTATTTGTTCCTATCTCCCCATCCCTACCCCCCCCCCATCTAATGCATTCTTTACCCAACTGCCAGATTGGTATTAAATTCTGCTCAGAAACCTGTTTACCCTTAAAATGAAAATCATGTTATAGCCATATCATGTATAGAGATCCTAATTTGCAGTATTTAGGGGCTGTGCTAGACTATTTTGTGTTTAAGCTTACTGATATTTATTTTATCTTTTCAAGGGCTACAAAACTTTATAGAGGAAGCTTGATTGCGCTCTGCATTTCCAATGTATTTTTCATGCTTCCATGGCAGTTTGCTCAGTTTGTACTTCTTACTCAGGTGAGGTGATTGTATTTATAAACTGATTTAAGCTCATCATGTTTGATTATGTGAACTCATTTGCATAAAATTATAACTGTGATGTAATATGATTTTAAGTTCTAAAATATTTTCTAGAAAAATGTTTTTAGAAAGAAAGTTCAGAAGGAGAAATATGTAAGATTTATTACTGATTGTTATTATTAATAGAATGAATATATTGAACTCAAATTTTTAAGGATGCTTGTCTTTGTTATTTAGTATTTGTTAGTGTGCTTAAAGGAGGACTAGTGCTATAACCTTAAGTATTTCTCATAAGTAAAATGTGTTTTATTTATGAAAAGTTCTATACATTTTTACATGTAGGATAAATACACATAGGATTACAGGAGAAACAGTAGCCAATTCTTTTGTATAATTCTCCCATCAGTCTGCAGTTTATCTATCACCTTTCCATGTACTTTTGCTCACTTCACATGGGGATACATAAAGCAAAGTAGCTTGTCAAAAGAGAGAGAAATTGTGTGTTTGTTTTTTTCCCATCTGCTAATTTGTTTTTTATTCTGGCAATATTTGTAAAAAAGCAATCTATAGAAGTGTTGCTTTTTAATATTCTTTAGAATGTTTTGCTTGGGAAATGAAGTTAGACTTGGATTTGATCCTAACTCTATTCACTAGCTTCTTGACTTGAATAAAATACTCAATTTTTTTTAGTTTCAGTTTTCTCATTTTTGAAATAGAGAAAATGAAATAACTTACTATATTGAGTTATGGTTAGGATCAGATGAGGTAATATGTGTAAGACTTTTAACACAGTACCTGGTACTTAGTGAGGTATCAGTAAGGTTAGCTGCTTATATCATCATTAAAAAAAAAAAAAGGCTTTATTTGTACTTTTTACTTTGATCTTATCTTTTAGACTCCCTTGTCTAATGTAGTTGGATGACATTTAAATCCTTTTCTGGTTTAAATTGTCCTTGATATTATCTCTTTAAGGTTCTACCCTGTAAGTGTGCTGTGTTGCTTAGCTCCAGGGGTGAAAAGGGCATTTTTTCATTGCTTCCAGTTAGTGGAGATGGTCTGTTTTTGGGAGGGAGGGAGGGCCAGAGGAGATCTTTTGCCTCTTAATGGGGCTTATGTTGAATAACAACACACATTTCCCCACAGTTATGTCATATTGGTCACCCTAAGCAATGCAGTGTTCCCCATGGGTATCTCTGGATAAAGGAAAACCTTGTTTTCTCACTAATGAAAAAACTTGTTATAGATTGCTTGGAAGGAAAAAATACTTGATAAATGGAATTTAAGTTTAGCTATTGGGGTATTTTGCAGTTTGTTTATGCTATGTTTGTATAGTAGGAATGGCACAGATTTAATTTGAATTGCTTTCTCCATGAGAAGGGTGGAGAAGCATTGTCTGATATAGTACTTCTTTATAAGAGGTGCTGTAACAGCCGGGCTCGGTGGCTCAGCCTGTAATCCCGCGCTTTTGGGAGGCTGAGGTGAGTGGATTGCCTGAGCCTGTGGGTTCGAGACCCGCCTGGGCAAGCGAGACCTCATCTCTACAATAAATAAAAAAATTAGCCGGGCGTGGTAGCGCGTGCCTGTAATTCCAGCTACTTGGAAGGCTGAGGCGGAAGGATCGCCGGAGCCCAGCAGGTCGAGGCTGTGGTGGCCGGGAGCGGCCACTGCACTCCAGTCTGGGCGACAGAGTGAGACTCCAACTCAAAAAAAAAAAAAAAATTAACAGATAAGTCTAAACAGAGAGATGAACCAACATTTTAGAAAATTGGCATAACCTAGGCAGAAGACCAGAAGCTTCTTAGTCAAACAGAGTTTAAATATCAGCCAGATGCACTGGCTTACACCTGAAATCCTAGCACTTTGGGAGGCAGAGGTAAGAGAATTGTCTGAGCCCAGGGGTAACTTGGCGAGACCGCATCTCTACATTAAATAAATAAAATGTAGCCAGGTGTGGCAGCACACACATGTAGTTTTAAACTACTTGAAAGGTTGAGCAGAAGGATTCCCTGAGCCCAGCAGATCAAGGCTGCGGTAGCCGTGAGCATGCTACTGCACACTAACCCGGGTGACAGAATAAATAAATAAATAAATATTGGCGTGACCTGTGAGTTCTCAGGACAAACTACCTTCTCTTATTCTTCTTTCTCATCATTAAATGGATAACACACATACTTGGTAGAGCTGTTTAAAAGATAATTTTTAAAAAACAAAATGCATAGCGCAACACTTGGCATACAGTGGCACTCAGTAAACAGTACTTGTTATGACACACCATGAGTTCAACTATGTTAAAATATTTGGGTTTTTTGGTCTTTTTTTTGAGTTGGAGTGTCATTCTTGTCACCAAGGCTGGAGTGCAGTAGCACACTCACGGCCACCACAACCTTGACCTGCTGGGCTCAGGCGATCCTTCCGCCTCAGTCTTCCAAGTAGCTGGAACTACAGACACACGCTACCACACCTGGCGAGTTTTTGTGATTTATTGTAGAGATAAGTTCTCACCAAGTTACCCAGGCTGGTCTCAACTCCCCAGGCTCAGGCAATCCTCTCGCCTCGACCTCCCGAAGTGTTGGGATTACAGGCTGAGCCAAGGCGCCTAGCCTGTTAAAATATTTGTAAAAACAAAAATGGACTGAGAAAAAACAAAGAAAATGAGAATGGCTGATGTATTAGGGTAGTATTCATACTAATTATTTTTTCTTGTAAATAATGGGCATGTTGTTAAGCAGTGCATATACAGATGAATATATCAAATGTAAAACCCATTCTTAACAGAACCCTTAGGTTAATTCTTCTCTTGGAATGTGAATAATTATCCCATGTTGTTTCTACTACTTTTAAGTTTCTGAAGGAGAACTACAACTGTAAGTATCATCACTCTTCAAAGGTTCTTCAAAAGAATTCAGAGAACATTTTGCTTTACCTCAAAGTTATCTGCAAACAACTACATTTTCATTGATAGAAAAGAGTATCAAGCAGAAATTTAATTTTGGTTTTATAAATAGAACATTTCATTACATTTTATTTCTGTACATGCTTATGGTACTCCTTTAGCTTCTTTCTAAGGCCTCAGATTTCTCGTTTGTAAAATGACAGAAGTGGATCTAATGTTCTTTTTGCTGTGATGTTGGAACCTGATAATCCTCTAATAAAACAAATGCATATGCATACGCAACTCTGTACTTTCAAGTGGTTCTGCAAATGTCTTTCACCCTACTAGTGGTCTTTAGAGCTGAAGACATATTATCTCTTCTCACTGAACCAGAGGACCCAAAAGGATCTAGAAATCCACAGGAGAGACAGCAAAACGATTAATGATTCGGAAATTGAGTTTAAATTTAACAAGTAAAGGATGGGCATGTTTATTCTGGATTAGGGAAAGCTAAGGACAAGGACTTGATTATCTTAAAATATACAAAGGTAAATGTGTAGATAATGATCAATACCCTATCTCCACTTTTACTATGAACACAGTAATAAGAAATGGAATCAACACTAAATAAGAGTAGTTAGGGACCAGATTATACCTTTAAAATTAAAATGTCTCAATAGCTCTGAGATGTCTAAGAGCAGGAACTATGCCATCTTTGTATCCCAGCATCTACTACAGCATCTGGCATCCAGGAAGTATTCACAAAAGATGTGGCCAAAAAAAAGATGAATAAGGGAATCATCTGAATTTTTAAAGATTCAAACCACAGAAGTGACCTACAGAGACAGTGCAGGACATTTGTTTCGATATTGAAAAAAATGAAGATAACCTTCTTATAGTAATTTAAATAATTAAGTACATAGAGTTCTCGCGGTAAAATTCTTTTTTTTTTTTTTTTTTAGTTGGAGTCGCATTCTGTTGCCCAGACAGGAGTGCTGGCCACCGTAACCTTGACCTGCTGGGCTCCAGCGATCCTTCCGCCTCAGCCTTCCAAGGAGCCAGAACTACAGGCGCGTGCTACCATGCC
>CAUYQG010039290.1:0-13161 GCA_963574415.1 Tarsius wallacei | reverse complement strand
TTGTGCTGATACTAGACTGCTCTAGAAGGTTTTGGCATCTATCTAGATATTTGTGGAATAATCTCAGACCTCCAGAATTTGTCACTGGAGCCTCAGTAGCTAGCCACTGAAGGTATCATGTCTCTAATCTTAATGAAATGGGAGCTGCAACAGTGTCCTCGAAGCTACATATGTGGTTGTTCTAGTCAGTCTCTTTCTCAAAAATATCTTTGTAGTCAAAAGACCATTTAGTTATTTGTGAATAAATAGATAGATAGTGTCATTGCAACTGACCCTTGAACAATGCAGGGGTTAGGGACATTGGCGCCCCCATGCAGTCAGAATTCTGTGTATAACCTTTGACTCCGTCCAAAATTAGCTACTAATAGCCTACTGTTGACTGGAAACTTTACCAATAACATAAACAGTCAATTAACATAAATCTTGTGTGTTTTATGTGTTACACACGTTCTTACAATAAAGTCAACCTGAGAAAAGAAAATGTTATGAAGAAAACCATCAGAAAAAAAGAAAATCATAAGGAGAAGAATGAATTAAGTGGAGCTGGATCATTATTAAGGTCTACGTTTTTGTGATCTTCACATTGAGACGGGATACCTTCAGTGGCTAGCTACCGAGGCTCCAGTCACAAATTCTGGAGGTCTGGGATTATTCCACAAGTATCTAGATAGATGCCAAAACCTTCTAGAGCAGTCTAGTATCAGCACAATAGGAAAATATCTCCCTTTAAAGAGAAGATTCTTCACCATTCCCTGCTTTCACAGAATCACAGCTTCTCTGGGCCTCTTTTAAGAATCTCTTCAACCTTATGCAGTAGGCAGCTTCTGATATGGTTCCTAATGATCCCTCCTCCTGGTATTTAAGCCCTGGTGCAATCCTCTCTTCTTGAACGTGAAGGGGGAGGTAAAGGAGGGGTTGGTCTCAGTGGTAGCCGAGGAGGAAGGAAATTCACGGACAATGGACCTGCAGAGCTCAAACCTGTATTGTCCAGGGGTCAACTGTATTTGCATAAGCATTTTCTGTATTGTTTAATGCTAGATAGTGAAAATCAAAGATAATGAAGCTCAAAAATGAGTAAGATGTTCCTCTGAGGAAGTCAGCATCTGTGCTTGAGGGTTAGATCTGTTCCCTGTCCTGTCTGTTTTTATATAGCGTGTGAGATAAGAATAGTTTTTCACATTTTTTTTAATGTTTGAGAAAGCAAAAGGATATTTTATGACACAAAAAACAATATGAAATTCAAATGGCAGTGTCTGTAAAGTGTCACTGGAACACAGCCACCCCCACGTGTCTACATATTGTCTGCTATGGACCGGATGTCTGTGTCCTCCCAGAAGTCACTTTGAGATCTAATCGCCAATGTGGTGGTATTTGGAGGTGAGGACTTTGGGAGGTAATTAGATCGTGACGGTGGAGCCCTCGTAAATAAGAGTAGTGCCTTCTAAAAAGAGACCCTAGAGAGCTCCCTCTTCCTTTCTGTCATTTGAGGACACAGAGAGGACACAATCTGTGAACCAGAAAGTGGGCCTTCACCAGATGTGGAATCCGCTGGCAACTTGATCTTGGACTTCCCAGCTTCCAGAACTGTGTAGCATAAATTTCTCTTGTGTATAAGGCACTTAGTCTGGTATTCTCTATAGCAGCCCAAAAAGACTGAGACATTGCCTATGACTGCTTTTGCAAAAACAGCAGAGGTGAGTAATTGCTACAGAGACTGTATGGCACACAAACTCTAAAACATTACTCTCTGGCCATTTTAGGAGAACATTTGCCCACCTTTGGTCTAGAGGAAGGCGGACATGCAAAGAAGTCACTGTTGCACTGTGATAAGCATATACTAGACTTACAGAAAGAGACATCAGGAGCACAGAGGAGGGGTTTGCAAACTTTGTGGGGGTCTCCTTGAAGATAGGTACTTTTCCCAAAATGGGAGGAGGAAGAGAAAAAAGCACAATCTATTTCAAGGGCTCTAAACTGGCAATTAATTACATGCTCTTTAGAGAGTGAGTTGCTCCCCTAAACCATTTGCAAAACTCTGTGTTTATATGCATATGTGCATTTCAGCCCCTTAGGCGAGAGTCCACCCCTTTTGACAGATTTTCAACAGTTTTAGGAGTGTGACTACGGGCAGACATGGCAGCCCACGCAATGTCACAAAGGTGTAATAAAGAATAACCAACTGATGGGGTCAATGAGGAGAACACAGAACAGATTTCTATGAGATATAGAGGGAAATGGGGTTAAGCAAATGTCACCCACCATCAGAGGGATAACTCAGGGTCTGGATGGAGCAGAGATCTGAGGCTGACTCTATACAGTGCAAAGGACTAACTCGTACAAGGATGCTGAACAAGCACAAAGTTCGACAGATTTGGTCTCTGCTCTCCAGTGGGACACTCCGTCAAAGTAGCTGATAGCTAGGCAGGAAGAACCCAGCTAGCCTACAGAGAGGTTGTGGGCTGGTAGTTCATTGTGTTAAAGCTAGCCGAGTTGGCCAGGTAGCCAACTCTTTTTTTTAAATGATACAAATATTTGTACCTATTTATGGGGTACCTGTGATATTTTGCTATAGGCTGTGTGATGCATAGACATGTGATATTTTGTTACATGCATAGACTATGTAATGACCACGTCAGAGTATTTGGGGTGTCCCTAACCTTTAGTATTTATCATTTCCATGTATTGGGAACATTTCAAGTACTTCCTTCTAGCTATTTTGAAATATACAATATATTGTTGTTAACTATAGCACAGGACCAACTCTTTCATCAATCCTCGGTCAAATCCCCATCCCATATCCCCTTCCAAGCCAAAACAACGTTGACTAAATCTGTCTCTGGCCCTGAGAAAGGCAGGCAAAACAGCAAGAGGCCGCTAAGACTTTATACTTGATTGTACTGTGAACTCCCAGGTACTGGGAGGGAGAGTTCCTAGGATTCCGGAAATGCAGGCGGTGGACGTGAGTTGTTGTGAGGAGGTGGGGTGCTGGGGAGGTAATGGTTTTCACTGGATTCCTTTTTATATTTTATTTAGATTAAATTCTGCTCAGCAGGGTGATTCCTTAATTAGAGCTGCCCAGCCAAGCAGACCTCCAGCTCAGACCCCTGTGCTGCCTTCTAAGGTTTCATGAGGGACCTCGTCCTGCCTTATTTCCTGAGTTCTAATATTTGAATAGTATGCCGTGGATTTCAATGGGAGGAAAAGACATGTAATTTAATCATCTTTATTAGATTTTGCCTGTGGATGGAGAGAGGAGGAGGAAGAAGGAGGGACATGGGTCCTCTCCTTGTTAGTTTTCTTTTTCTTTTTCTCCATCTTTCTTCCAGGGGTCAAAGAAGGAGGAGAATCAATGGCTTTCCCCCCCTCCTTTCTTTATTTAAACAAAGAGGCTAAAAGAGAACATTAAGCCTGAAAGAGAATCGTGTTTATTGCAGGGCTTTTCAAGGTTTGATGCATCCATCCATATAAACAAATGATGTAGTTCCTCTTTGGTAACCTTGATCCTGGGCATGAGTGTGATGGTCCCACAGCTTTTTGTCCTCTGTGTTGCTCCAGAAGTTGCCAACTGCGCTCAGCAAGACCTCGTGAGATGGAGAACACTGGAGAGCCATGGTCGCGGTGTATTCTCTTACCCAACCATAAGTTGGCAGCGTTGTGGTCACCATCCGGGGGAATAGAGGAGGTCAGGAACTAGCACATTATCCAGAGAGGAGGAAGGAGGTTTGTTATGATGTCACCCGTGGAACGTCTACCTTGGGTTGGGATAGAGGAGCACACAGTCAACAGCAGACGGATCTTCAGGAAATAAATCGAAGGGAGTTTTCAAGAAAGGGAGGCAGAATTTAGCATGGCTTACCAGAAAGAAAAGAATTATGTTCAGAGCCCTCCCAGTTGTCCTGATGAATACACACACACACACACACACACAAATGTCTGTAGTCTTTTGCTTCCCACACCAATGGGCACATTTGAATTGGTTTGTGTTCGCTAACTTCTATTTTATTGCACCTACCCCATAAACACCACACACACACACACACACACACACACACACACACACACGTCTGTAGTCTTTTGCTTCCCACACCAATGGGCACATGTGAAGGTTTGTGTTCTCTAACTTCTATTTTATTGCACCTACCCCATAAACACCACACACACACACACACACACACACACACACACACACACACTGCAGCCTGTAATCCCCTCTCATGCCCCTATCCTGTTGACCTTTCCTCACTTAAAAATTATCGGAAAAGAGTTTACTCATTTGGGACGATTCCAGGCACTACATTTATGTTCGGTTCAAATGAAATGGGACCCAGACTTTTCAAACTCGACTGTTTTACAGATAAAACACAAAGGCAGAACTTCATTATCTGGAGACATTGCCCTTTCTTTCTCCTCCTGCCTTTTGTTTTTAAGCAATTTTAAGCTTGTTTGGGAAGTCTTATAACAGAGACAGAGTGTTTTTCATCGCATCTATTCAGGAAGGTTTTTCGTTAAGAATAATAAATTTATCTCTAAACAGATGGAAGAGTTTTACGAAGGCTAGAAAATATACTTTTACTAATATACCCTATAGGCTGATCTCAATCCTCTCATTGTTAAAAATGCTTGGACTAACAGAGTCTTATTTATGTGCCAAACGTCTTTATTAAATAATTATATTAACACAGAAAAAGTCCCATTACAATGAGTTTCTCTGTATGATCAAAAGTTGTCCACGGTACTGCTGATAGTCTACTTACACTGAAATTTGAAATTTAAATTCAAGTAAAGCCCAACATTTGGTCAAGGTTTTCAAAATTCATTGTCATACGGCTGCAGGGTTTACTGTGTCCTACCCAGGAAAGGCAGAAATTTTATCTAGGCTGCAGTCCTCAGACAAAAGGAAAACTGAAAAATAGGCCTTCCATCTACTCACAGAAATTAATTGTTGGCAACATTGCAACATGATTTCACCTGTAGAGATACAATGGATTTTTATAAAAACAACGACAACAACAACAACAAAACAAGTGGCAAATTCAAAGACAAATTGGACTGGTGAACCCAGGACTGTGGGGTGTGGAAAAGAGTTTTAAAAATCAGAAGAGGCCGGGCGCGGTGGCTCAGTCTGTAATCCCAGCACTTTGGGAGGCCAAGGGGGGAGGATTACCTGAGCCTGGGGGTTTGAGACCAGTCTGGGCAACTTGTTGAGACCTTGTCTCTATAATAAATCACAAAAACTAGCTGGGTGTGGTGGCATGCGTCTGTAGTTCCAGCTGCTTGGAAGGCTGAGACGGAAGAATCGCCTAAGCCCAGCAGGTTGAGGCTGTGGTGGCTGGGAGCGTGCCACTGCACTCCAGCCTGGGCGACAAGAGTGAGACTCCCACTCAAAAAAAAAATAAATAAAATAAAAGGTCAAGAGAAGCAAAGTTCGGTGTGTTGGCATACCAGATTTTGAAACAGCACTAAACACACACACACATAAAACTTTTGAATGCAACATCAATATGTGTTCATTATAGAGGGAAAAAAAAAAAATGGCTCCTAGCCTACCCCGGGAAAGCACTTCTGTTCTGGTTGCCTATTCTTGAGTTTTGTCTTCATGTGGAAGTCCGCTTTGCAGGCTCAGTGTTAGGGCATAGTCTAGAAGTATGCGGCCCGATGGGAATTAGGAGAACCTAAAAAGAGAAGAGAGAGAACTGGGAGGTTTCCCACATTAAGGCCGTGATGAAGATTTGGGGGCCTAGATCAGCCAAACCAGGACAGTCAGCAGATGGGTCCGGATGACACAGGAGGCACAGGGGCATAGCTCGAGAAAGAAGATCTCTGTGAGAGTCTGGCAGCTGGGGAGCAATGGACGTGGCTGATGTCAGGGAGAGATAGGGGAGCAGGTAAGGGGCTTGGCCCTCTAGCTCCATTGCGAATCTCAAGCCTTTCAAAGGTTATTAACCCAAATTACCTTTCTCGCTTATTCCAGATGCGGGCTCTCTGATATTATTACTAACTGCCTGCCATGCTGAAAAATAAACATTTGGGAACCGAGGGCGATTTTTCTCTCTTCTTTTTAATTGTAATTGTGATGTGATCATGGCCTGACATGACGTGAGGTCTGGCTTAGATTAGCCCCTGGCGGGGAGACCCATGCTAATTTAGCAGCTGCAATTATGCCTGCCTCTAATCGTGTTCTGTTCTTTGTGGGACATGCCCTTTGGGTTGTTTTTTGTAATAGAAGCAGTGATTTTGCTGGGTCCTCTATACTTTCTTGCTCTGGTCCCCTTGGGACACACATTGGTGAGACAACTAACTGGCCAAGATTAGGAGTATGATCTGTGACCACGAAACAGAATGAAATTAATAAGCACCGTAAGTACTCTAATGTATGACCCCCACGCCATGGACATGCACCTGCCTCCCAGTCGTACAGATTCTTCCCATAAAACGACCCCCAAAGAAAATAAACACACAAACTTTGTTTACCTATCAGTGCATTCGCTTGGGGTCTCACCCAGCCCTGGACTTGAGTGGGGGCGCATCCATCAAGCGAGAACCGAGAATGACCAGCCTGTGCTTTCGGTCTAGAGAGGGTGACAAAAGGTAAACAGGTGGTATAACTTAGTGCAGGCAAAACACACCCTTAGGTCGTTATAAATAAGAGCGGGTGGGTGGGTAGGTGGAAGGCGAGGCGGCAGATCCCTTTTCTCGCCGTCCGAAAACTGCAGAAGCCCTAGGTCCGGGGCTTCCGTTACAGCCTGACCCCAGGGGAGCCCGGGGAGCCCGTGCATTCAAAATCAATCACTTCCAAACCCGCTTAAACGTCCCAAGGAGAAAGCGCCCTTCCTCGAGCACACCTGAATAGTATTAACACAAAGCACAGGCTGCGGGCCGCCTTTGAACCCCCCTCGTGCGCCCAGCCTCCCGGAGGCTGCGGGGAAGGGGCTTCAGGCGCGCTCCCGCCTTGGGGAGGGCGGGGGCGGCAGGGCCGGCCCAGCGCGCCCCGCCGTCCAGCCCCGTCGCCTCCTCCCCGAGCGGGGCCTGGCCCGGGAAGCCGCGGGAGGCTGGGGGGCCGAGGCCGGGGCAGGAAGAGGAGGAAGCGAGCCGGGCGGCGAGGCCCGGAGGACCGCGGGAGGGTAACCGATGCCTGCGCCGGGGGCAGGTGGACGTCTCCCGGGTCGGGACGGGGCAGCCCGCGAAGGGCAGGGCGGAAGGGGATATCCGGAAGCCTCCCGCTCCCCCCCGCCTGGCCCTGGCGGTTGATTGCCAGCAGCGGCGGAAGGAAGGATGTCTCGGCCGGAGAAGAAAGGCCCCCCGCCGGCCGCCCCCCAGGACGCGCGGCTCCGCACCGCGGCCGAGGCCCGGCAGCCGGGCCGGCGGCGCGTGGGAGGCCGCGGGGCCGCCTGCTTCCCTTCTCCCCGAGAGCTGGCCGCGGGCAGAGGCTCCACGGCCAAGGGAAGGGCCGTCGCGCCGCGGCGGGTCCGGGCGGCCCGGTCCCGGCAGGTGTCAGTCAAACGCCAGCCGGGCTCCCAGACCGCGCTTCCGCGGCCTCCTTTGGAGCCGGGGTGCGAGGAAAAGTGCAGCCAGGCTGTGCCTCTGACGAGTCCGGGGAGGCCCGGGTCCCGGGGAGGGAGGCCAAGCTTCTGTTTTCCTTGCTGTTCACCTGCGCAGAACTCCCCCTCGGGGAGAGGGCAGTCTACACTGGCTTTAGAAGTGAGTGTTCACTCCCGGATCAGGGCTTGGTGAAGCTTGGGAGGAAACGCCAGAAGAGAGCATCCAAACTTTTGGGGGGCTGAACGCTGGGCCTCCAGTCTGCACAGAGTCAAGAGGCAGCTGCGGACGCCATCGCTGCATGCCTTTTTTCTCTGCTAAAGAACAAAACTTAAAGGACCTGTGTATCCTAAATTTCCAGTAGCGCAAGAGAAGTCCGGCGTGGGAGAAATGACTTGCTTTGGGTTATTTAGGATGAAAAGGGATCAATCTGTGGTAGGATATCTATCTATGTCTGCACATTCTTGAGGCTTGCCTGGGGAAGGGGTGTGAGGAAATGTGTTGAAATGGGTCTTTTTGTGTGTGGGGGGTGGGGGGGAGTTGGAATCTCACTCCGTTGCCCAGGCTGGAGTGCAGCGCACAATCATGGCACTACGGCCTCGACTTCCTGGGCTCAGGCCATCTTTCCCGCTCAGCCTCCCGGGTAGCCGAGGCCACAGGCACACGCCACCCCACCCGGCTAATTATTTTATTTTATTTCGAGGCAAATTCTTGCCATGTTGCCGAGGCTGGTCTCGAACTCCTGGACTCAGGCATCTCACCTTGGCCTCCCAAAGTGCTGGGATCGCAGGCATGGCCCACCCCACCTGGCTGGAATTGGCCGTTTCTGAAGTCTGTTGTATTCCCTGCCCCGGTTGATATCATTTCCCCCGGTCCCCAGATCTCACTGAGAGGAAATAAGACTTGTCAGACATCCTTGCATCTCTGTGATTTTCTGAGTCCTTCTGTGTCTGTGAGCTCCAACCGACATTGTTACTACTGTTGTTTTCCCTCTTCCTTATATTTTCTGTGAAAATGCTTAGGAGCTTTTAAGAACTGGCGGCCACTGGATCGGTTAAACACTTAACCTGAAACCAGGGAACCTTTAGTGTGTTCTCTCGGGGGTGTTTCCTCGATGTATGGCTTCTCTTTTTTCCTAGAAAACCCTAATCATCTTTCGTGATGGGGTGAGGTTTGGAGGTAAAGGGTGGCTGTTTGAGGTGGAAGGAATTTGCAGCATGCCCGCCTCTGACAGTCTTTTAATTTCTCATCCATCTATGCAACTTTCCCATGAAAGACCTATTTTTCCTTCCTTCATTCGTTCGTTCATTCATTCAGCCAGTCACTTAGTCACTCAATAAACATATATCCAGCACTTACTTTGATTAAATAAGGATGAACACTATCCTTAAAAGGTATGTTTGTTTAAATCTTCACCCCCATCTCCTGCCAGGCCCTGCCCAACCTTTGAGAGTGTTTCTTTGAGAAGTAATGAGCGAGACAAAATATCCGATTGGAAGGGAACTCTCTTGCATCCCACCCTTCCTGAGCTAGAGGTGATTAGAGGCCTCCTCTGAGGCACTGAGAACTATAAAGTCTCCGAAAGGGGATGGAGGATGTAAATTGTGAGAATAATAGTAAAAACAGTGATAGTGCATTATAGTTCACACAGAGCTTTCACCTTAGCAGAATGAGCGTTAGTTTGAATACTAAGAAGACATGAGCACAGTATGACTTCTGAGGCTCTGGATACTACACTTGGTGAGTTTCGCCCAAAAGTTAGCAATTGCAGTTGCGATGTCTGTGACAATACTGCAGCTGTGATCAGATTACCTAGACATCTTGTTCACCCGTCCTTGTCTTTCTACTCTGTGACTCCACCTGAAGTGACCACCCATTCACAAAATAAAGCAGAGATGAAATACTAATTCAAAAAATCAGAAGGATGATGGTTTTAGGGATCAAATCTTATTTCAGGACTTTTAGTTGCTTCTGTTCCTCTTGGTGTTTTCTAGGACCCAGAATCAGCATTTGAAACAAAACAAAAACACTGTAAGGGTTCTCAAGCTTTGGCCCTTGTGCCATTTATCATCAGAAGTCATGGGATCCACAATTAAAGGACCCAGAACTGAGTTAATCTTCGAGGGATGAATTGTGGCACATTCTGTTTTTGAGGGCTGTTTAAAATCTAAATATCTTTGTCAGTGATTTATGATCTTCTGTAATTGTTTATTTGGTTTCCTTCGTCTTAAAAAAAAAAAAAAAGACAGCTTTTAGGGTCAGCCTTCCATGAATAGCGGCTGGACATCTCTACAGTCTCAGCCCAGCCTTTGGCTTCTGCTGAGACCCAAGCACCAAGACCAGAAATGTGATATATTCCCAGCCGGAAACATTACTCCCTTCATGATAACTAGCAGTCTCAGGGAGCGCGGAGAGGGGCTCAGCAAACCTAGTTGACCCAAATGGATTTCCACTCCACATTCAAGCGTTCTGGGTTTGAGAAAGCCCCAAACACTTAGAGCCCCGGGCACTTTTTCCATTAATTTTTTAAACTGATGTGCATGTCAAGGGAAATTTAATACGTAGGTTTCTGATTCATTTACACTTAACTCATCAAAATATTGTTCTGTAAGAGGCGATTGGTGTCCAAGAAACCTTAAGAGCCTTTTTATAAGCTTTTAAACTTCTTTTAAACGTTAAGAAACAGAAGTTGCTGTCTCCCCAATGTAAACAGGAGTGAATCCCTGGTGGTGGGGAGGGAAGACAGGAGGTTGGAAAGGGTGGGTAAAAGGCGCCAAGACACACTGACCTCAGTCCCTGAGGGATGAGAACGTTGGGCCCAAGACTTTCCACTCACCTAGAGATCGACATCTCACTCACAGTCAGTGGAGCAACTGGTGGGTCTACCTTTCTGAAATCTGAAGGCAGAGGCAGACTTTTAAAAGGGGGTCTGCTGTTGGCAGAGACAGCTCCCAAGTGTTCTGCAGAGAAGAAGGATATAGGCTCCAAAATTTTACTTCCAGGCAAGACCCCCGCTTTTTTTCCCTTTCAAAGAAAGTGCTCATAATGTATCCTTTCATTTATAATTTTATGAAGGTCTCAATTGAACATGTAAAGAAAGTGGAAAAATTCTAAGTTGCCATGGCTGTTTGGCATTTTTCCTGCTACACTAAAATCTACTTTCTCCCCCAAGCAAAATGGCTTCAGAGATTCCAATAAGTGGAGGTGGAAGACAGCAGTGAGGCAGCAGTCTGGAATCAGAGCCTTCGTGAAATATATTTGTGTTTTAATTATCTGGATGTGATTGCCTTCGCTTTCACCCTATTTCACTTGGCCTCCTGTGTCAAAAGAGAACTCTTGCATTTTATGAAACTTGTAACTTCTGTAAGTGAGCACTCATGTGTTCTTTTTTTTTTCTTTTTTAAACCTGTGATCCAAAATGGTAAATGTTACAGAATCTAGCATCTTGTGTTTAGGTGTGTTTGTTTCTTGTGCGTTGTTTGTATTTTTCTGGTTTTCTCAAAAGAGGAAAAGCCTGAGAATAAAAGACATCATTAGTGACAAAAATTGTATTCTGCCTTTGGATTAAAAAAATAATCCTCATAATCGCGAGCAAATGCAGAAAGGATTCATACTCAGAAAAGGAGCCAAGGAAAAGTGTTAGACAATGCTTCAGATTTGTCAAATACAATATTTACTAAATGGAAGCTTTTTTTCTTGGTCTAAGTTTTAAGGTATTGGTATTAGCAAGATCTGCTTTTCTCCTGCCTTATTTGAAACAGATTCATGAACTTCTAAAGACTGATGTTTTACTCAAACTGAGATAAATTCTGTTCTACTTTCTTACATCATTTCTGGTGCACAGACCAAGATCTTTCACACGCTGTGGAAGTTGACAGTATTCAAGCTGCTCAAGAAATAAGAGAAGTCAGAAGCGAAGTCAGGCAAAACCCGTTTCACAAAACCGTAGGACGAACGTTTACCCGTGGCTCCAACATTGGTTCTGTGGGTGCATCTTTTGCAAGGACCTTTTCAGTAGAGCACCTTGAGATATGTTTTGGAATGGGATCAAATGCATGTTGCTGTGCTCCCGGCTCATTTGGTAAGGAATGCCTGAATCTTCTGTGTCGTCAGATTAAGAAGTGGAGATTTTTGAAGAAATCGGGTTGAGGCATTTTCCCAGGAGTTCCAAAAAGAACATGAAAAACATCCTTCTCGAAAACAGGGTAGACTTCTGGGCACTTTAGGGTACTCACTACTATTATTCTTGAAGTGTTTCTTCTTTCAAAGAAAATTTCAAATACTATTATTGTCATATTCTCCAATTATATTGTTGTTTATTTCACAATTACATTCATTGTATTCTTTTATTTTTTTCTTTTGAGAAAAAGCTAATACAGTGTATATCTTCATAACTGCTGTTGCTTTTAAAACAAAACACAAACTTTTTGAACGATTAATTTTACATTCCCAAAAGCCTAATTTTGAGGTGTGTGCCTCTTATTATCATGAAATATCAGTACTGATCTCTGATGTTACTTTTGTGCTACTCGAATTATCAGTTGGGAAAGGAAGCTCTTACCCATGGAAATAAGGCTAAACATATTTCCAGCAGGGTGTTTAAATTTTTTTCTCTTTGCATCAGAGTTTCTGTAATGCTTTTGGTTAGCTTTGTGATCATTTCACTTAACTTTCATAATTTCCCATTTCATACCTGAGAAAACTGTGGCTTATAAACGTCATTTAATACAGATATTGACGAGGTAAAAAGAAAAATACAGATGCTTCCAGTGCCAGGTTACTTGGGAGCGTTGGCTGTACAACGTCTGTGTGCTGATGTTCATTTTAATAACCTAACATCAGAACAGGAATTTCATTGAGAAACAGAAGTGACACATTTTCTTTGACATGCAATTTTAAGTTCATAAGAATAGCCCTTATACCCGGAGGCATATTTGCTCATCTTGGTTGTGTATGTATATTTTTAATTATTATTTGTTTATTGGTTCACTCACTTGATGGCTGTTGGCTGAATAAGGCTGGAAATAAAAAGATAAAAGTGACAAGGTACCTGGCTTTGAATAATAGAGGAATAATTATGACACCTTGTAAGAAGGTCTAATACAGGTGTTTTGCAAAGCACCTATTTTTATCAGAAGACATTCAACTTGGACACGATTTCTTATTTAGGAAACTATATATCATTTTACTAAGATTGCAGGGATTTAAGCACCTTGGTAATATGCACAAACATCTCAGAGTCAACTTTTTTCTGCCCTATAAATATCACCTCAGATACGTTTTTGGTTTTGCCACAAAACATCAGGTTAGCCCAATTCAAACTGTGATTCATAATTCTGGACCTCTGCAAGTGGTGCTTAAAAGATATGTTTAATTCTCAGTTCCCTCATGGCTGTGGGGCCCCAGAAGAAGGGAGAGTCAATTTTCAATCGATTTCCAATTTTATTTTATTTATTTTTTATTATTTTTATTTTTTTTTGAGTTGGAGTCTCACTCTGTTACCCAGACTGGAGTGCAGTGGCCGCTCCCGGCCACCGCAGCCTCGACCTGCTGGGCTCCGGCGATCCTTCCGCCTCAGCCTTCTGAGTAGCTGGAACTACAGGTGTGCGCTACCACACCCAGCTA
>CAUYQG010039286.1:0-35591 GCA_963574415.1 Tarsius wallacei | reverse complement strand
CAATGTCCCCATCTAATGTTCACTAATTTATTCACATCTACAAAGTCTACTTCGCCATATACGTTAACATTTACATAGGATATAGACATCTTCAGGGGCCATTATTCAGGATAGCAAAGACTGATCATGCCAGAATTTCCTGAAGAGTAGTTTAGCTAGCAGTGTTGTATCAATATTAATTTCTCAATTTTGATCATTGTATTAAGATTATATAAATTGTTACTATCAGGAGAAGGATAAAGGTTATGCATAAAAAAAAAAAAAAAAGAAATATCCTTCCTAAGCATATATGCACCCAACATAGGAGCACCAACTTTCATAAAGCAGCTTCTAAGCAAACTTAAAAAAGATATTGACTCTAACACTATCATAACTGGGAGCTTAAATACCCCACTCACAACCCTAAACAGATCATCAAGACAAAAAATCAGCAAAGATATTCAGAACCTCAATGTGTCTCTTGATCAAATGGCTTAATGGATACCTACAGAACACTCCACCCAATGACCACAGAATATACATTATACTCATCATCACATGCGACGTACTCTAAGATTGACCACGTCCTTGTCCATAAATCAAGCATAAACAAATTTCATGGGAGGCTGAGGTGAGTGGATTGCCTGAGTTTGTGGGTTCGAGACCCACCTGGCCAACTTGGCAAGACCTCATCTCTACAATAAATTAAAAAAATCAGCCGGGCATGGTAGCGCGCGCCTGTAATTCCGGCTACTCGGAAGGCTGAGGCAGAAGGATCGCCAGAGCCTAGCAGGTCGAGGCTGCGGCGGCCGGGAACGGCCACTGCACTCCAGTCTGGGTGACAGAGTGAGACTCCAACTCAAAAAAAAAAAAAAAAAAAAAAGATTGAAATTCTGCCATGCACCTTCTCAGACCACAGTGAAATAAAAATAAATATCAGCATTAACAAAGTTCCCCCAAACCCGCAAAGACATGGATACTAAACAGCATGATGCTAACAACTCCTGGGTCAACATGGAAATCAAAACAGAGATTAAAAGATACCTGGAAACAAATGAAAATGAAGAAACATCCTACCAATACCTCTGGGATGCCATGAAAACATAGTAAGGGGAATTCATAGCTCTACAAACACACATGAAGAAAATGGAAAGATCACAAATAAACAGCTTAACAAGACACCTAAGGAAGCTGGAAAAGCAAGACCATCAAAACTCTAATTTCAGCAAAAGAATCTGTATCACCAAAATAAAAGCCGAAATCTGGGACATAGAAGACAAAAAGATAATACAAAAAAATCAATGAATCAAAAAGCTGGTTCTTTGAAAGGATAAACAAGATTGATGGTCCCCTAGCTAGACTGACCAAGAAAAAGAGAGAAAAAGCCCAAATAAACTCAATCAGAAACAGAAAAGATGAAGTCACAACTGATCCTGAAGAAATACAAAAGATTATCAGAGACTACTATGTACACTTGTGTGGAAACAAACTTGAAAAACTAAAGGAAATTAAGGACTTTCTGACATCACATAACTTCTCCAGTTGAAAACAAGAAGAAACCGAGATCCTAAATAGACCAATAACTATCCAGGAAATTGACTATGTCATAAGAAAACTACCTACTATAAAAGCCCAGGACCAGATGACTTTCCAGCAGAATTCTACATAACATACAAGGAGGAATTGATACCAATTATATTGAAAGTATTCCAGGCAATTGAGAAAGATGGAACTCTCCCCATATCATTTTATGAAGCTAGCATCACATTGATACCCAAGCAGGGTAAAGATCCAACAAAGAAGGAGAACTACAGGTCAATATCCTTGATTAACATAGATGCTAAAATTCTTAACAAGATCCTAGCAAACCCAATTCAACAACACATATCAAAAATCATCCACCATGACCAAGTAGGCTTCATCCCTGGGATGCAAGGCAGTTTCAACATTCATGAGACCATAAATGTAATTAAATACATCAACAGGTATAAAAATGACATGATTATATCATTAGATGCAGAAAAAGCTTTTTGATAAAATCCAGCACCCCTTCTTGATAAAAACCCTCAAACATCTAGGCATACATGAAACATACCTCAAAATAGTAAGAGCCATCTATCAGAAACCCACAGCTATCATATTGCTAAACAGACAGTAATTGGAACCATTTTCCCTGAAAACTGGAATAAGACAAGGATGCCCACTCTTATGCCTCTGGTTCAACATAGTTTTGGACATTCTAGCTAGAGCAATCAAGAAGAGAAGGCAATCGGGGTATCCAAATAGGAAAAGAGGAAATCAAGTTATCCCTCTTTGTGGATGACATGATTCTATACCTTGAAAACCCAAGAGAATCTTTCAAAAACCTCCATGCACTAATAAAGGACTTTGGCAAAGTCTCAGGATATAAAATAAATGTGCAAAAGGCAATCACATTTCTATACACCGATAATAAACAAACAAACCCAAATAAAAAGCACAATTCCATTCACAAATGTCACACACACAAAAAGAAATACCTTGGCATCTTTCTAACCAGAGATGTGAAAGACCTTTACAATGAAAACTATAAAACACTGCTCAAAGAAATCAAAGATGACACAAACAAGTGGAAAAATATTCCATGCTCATGGATTGGAAGAATCAACATTGTTAAAATGTCCATTCTACCGAAGGCAATCTACAGATTTAATGCAATACCCATCAAATTACCAGCAACATTCTTCTCAAACCTAGAAACAACAATACAGGAATTCATATGGAAACATAAATGACCACGAATAGCCAAAACTATCCTCAGCAAAACAAAAAACAAAAAACAAACAACAACAACAAAAAACAAAGCAGGAGGTATCACACTCCCAGACTTTTAACTTTATTATAAAGCTACATTAATCAAAACTACCTGGTATTGGTACAAGAACAGGCATATAGATCAATGTGATAGAATTGAGATTCCAGAAGCAAAACCTCAATTTCTCAACCAATTTATCTTTGACAAAGCCTCCACTACCAACCACTGGGGAGAGAAGAACCTATTCAGTAAATGGTGCTGGAAAACTGGCTGACTACATGCAGAAGATTGAAACAGGACCCCGATGTATCCCCATTCACAAAAATAAGCTCTAAATGGATCAGAGACCTAAATGTAAAACCTCAAACTATGAGAATCTTAGAACATGCAAGAGACGCCCTTATGGAAATTGGACCATGTAACTAACTCCAGATCAAAACCCCAAGTGCCCATGCCATAAGAGATAAGATGGACAAGTGGGACCTTATCAAACTGACAAACTTCTGCAAAGCCAAAGAAACCATCAAGAGAGCAGAGAGACAGCACACAGACTGGGAAAAAATATTTGCCAACTCTATGTCTGACAAAGGCCTAACATCTAGGATCTACAAGGAACTCAAACATGCTGAAAAGAAAAAAACTAACAGGCCCATTGCAAAATGGGTAGAAGATATGAATACACAGTTTTCAAAAGAAGACATACGAGCAGCCAACAGATACATGAAAAGATGTTCAGCCTCACTAGTTATCAAAGAAATGCAAATTAAAACTATACTGAGATACCATCTAACTCCAGTCAGAATGGCCATCATCAATAACTCAAAAAATAACAGATGCTGGAGAAGATGTGGTGAAAAGGAAGCACTTCTACACTATTGGTGGGAGTTTAAACTAGTACACCTTCTGTGGAAAACAGTGTGGCGATTCCTAAAAGTTCTAAAAATCGACCTTCCATATGACCCCGCAATCCCCCTACTGGGAATATACCTGGAAGAACTCAAATCACTCCATAAAAAAGTTACCTGCACACGTATGTTTATCGCAGCATTGTTCACAATAGCAAGAACCTTGGACCAACCATGCTGCCTATCAAAAGAGGACTGGTTAAAAAAATGTGGTACATATACACAATGGAATATTACGTAGCCATAAAGAAGAACAAAGTCATGAACTTCGCAGGAACCTGGATGGACTTAGAGTCTATAATACTGAGTGATCTTTCACAGAAATAGAGAACTGAATATCACATATTCTCACTCATAAGGTGACCTTGAACAGTTATTGTAATACTATAAGAAAAGGATTGACAGTAGTGGGATACTGTGCGGGTGGGAGGGGGCAGGGAAATGGGATCGGCAGTAGTGGGAAACTGCCTGGGGAAGGGGGGGCACATCTCATCGACAAGGGTACCTGTACAATGAATATTTGTATACTTAACCCTGAATTGTACTCCACAATTTTAAAATAAATTTTAAAAAAATAGACAATAAAACTGTACATTACACACAACTGTCTTTTTTTCTTCAAATATTTTGATATGCAGTTTGTTGAACCTACAGATGCAGAACTCATAGGTACAGAGGTCTGACTGATATTCCTTTCAGCTGTTGATGGTTTCTGTTATGAATATTTTCAACAGGATGTGTTCATTGTCATTTAGGTGAATATCACTATGAATTATATGATATTCACAAGTAGGTTTTTATCATTTTGGAGGTATTTATATCAAAGTTATTCTGGTATTATAAAAAATTTTTTAAATCTCTACCTTTTTACTCCCAGACACTCAAATATTATGGAAATTATCCATTCCTGTGAAGACTTGGTAGAATTTATCTGTGTAACTGGATCTGGTGCTTTGTGAGGTAGGGCTTTGACATCTTTCTTAGTTCCATGAGCTGTTATTGTTAACTTGTTTTGATGAAGTTTACACTGATAAATCACTTGATGTTTGTATAATTCACATTAATTTTGCGTGTGAGTTCAGATGATCATTTTTAACATTTTACTAATATTCTCATTCCTTGGTAGCACCTTAGAAATGAGGCATGCATCTGTAACTATAATATATATAAAAGTTTTGTCAGGGTAAAAATGTGGCACAGTTCTTTGCAAAGATGTATGTAAATATCTAACAAAATGAAATAAATTGAGGAAGGCAAACTGACCTGGTAGGGAAGCCCAAATCCAGGGGACTGGCTACCTTTTGCTGTGGGGACTTTGCCAGTGAAGAGTCACATTTGGTAACACAGATTTTGGAAGGCGGAGGTATGTGAGGGAGAGCCTGTGATGTAGTGGAAATGCTCTGAGGGTAAGACATGTTACTGTCATGAACACTTGTTGGGGTTGTGAATGCCCTGTGCAGTTGGATCATCTTTCTGGAGATGGGTCAGAGTGACAGAGTCAGGCTGCAGGGATGTCGTAGAGGGATGACAGAGACTACCACAGGGAAACTAGCCAGATCTGGGTCATTTCAGTTGGCATTTAGTTTAGTATATGTAACAACTTCCATATTTTCTCATCCATGTCCGTCTCAAAATGTGCCTGTGTAACTTGGAAAGGAAATTGTTGAGCGTTATGTTAGTCTGGTTTGAGCTGATCTGTTAGAGTTATTTTCAGGTTGTATTTATGCAGTGTGCATAGAGGAGTCTAGGAGGTTTCATTAAGCCATTTTTTCAGTTTAACTAGAAATAAGTGTGTTGGCTGTAGAGAGGTTCAGAGGGTCTTTGACTTGTAAACATTCTCATTAGCTCCCAGTATTTCCATTCATTGTGCCAAGCTCGATTAGCACTACTCTGTCATCTGGTATCACTCACTAATTTTATAAGACTAAAGTCTCAACCACAGTCGCTGCACTTGGCATTGTCCTAGACTCCTAGTTGTGAGACCATTTCAAGAGAGTCATAAAATGAACAATTGGGCTCTATATGTCAAAGAAGGGATGGAAAAGGCACAGGCTTAGAGTTAATCAGATGTGAAGTCATGTCACTTTTGCCATTGAACTCCTGATTAAACTTCTCCTAGCTTCTGTTTTCTCATCTGTAAATAGTAAATAGGGATAATAATATGTACTTTACAGAGTTCTGTGAACATTTGATGAGTTAATATATTCAAGGCACCTGGAGCTTAATTAGGACTTATACATTTCTTAATAAATTCATTTCTCTTTGTCTTAATAGCTTATATTTTAGCCTTTTTTTTTTTTTTTTTTGAGTAGGAGTCTCACTCTGTTGCCCAGGCTGGAGTGCAGTGGCATGCTCACGGCCACTGCAGCCTCAACCTGCTGGGCTCAGGTGATCTTTCAACCTCAGCCTTCCACGTAGCTGGAACCACTGGCACATACCACTGCGCTGGCTAATGTTTTGATTTTGATTTACTGTGGAGATGAGGTCTCACCAAGTTGTCCAGGCTGGTCTCAAACCCCTGGACTCAGGCAGTCCTCTGCCTCTGCCTCCCAAAGTGCTGGGATTACAGGTGTAAGCAACCAGGCCTGGCCTATATTTTAGTCTTAAGGCATAATTTTCTATAGAACCTCTAGTTCTATTTTCTTCATTCATTCATTCAAAAACCACTCACTGAGCATTTGCTCTGTGTTAGGCACCATTCTAGGGGCTGGGATTAGAGCAGTGATCAAGGCAGACAAGGTCCCTGTGCTTATGCAATGTAGATAGGTAGAAAGAGATAAAAAAAAATTATACTACAAAATATCAGGTGATGACTAGCAGTGTGATTACTAATATAAACAGGGAGAAATATTGAGTGTTAGAGGTGCTTCTTTAGATTGGATGGATAGAAAAGGCCTCTTGTGTAAAGTGACATTTTACTGACACCTGAGTAACAAGAAGGAGCCAGATCTGGAGGAAGAACATTCCATGCACAGGGATCAGCTAGTGCAAAGGTGGCAGTAAACTTGTTTTATTTCAGAAAGAGTAGGATGGAGCTGTTCAGACAAGGACCACATCTTGAGGGGTCTCACGGGCCAGCTCCTGGAGTTTGCTATAAGGGGAGTGTGACGTTTCTCACATGCCTAAGATCTGTGGGTATATGATAATTTATGGCTGAACTGTTGTGGTAATAGTCTAATGTCACTGTGCACCTGGGTAATATCCATAATATTATTCTTTGAGGGAGAATGAGAATGAAAGTTATAATATAGTGAAGTAAGAGGATTAGAAGTAAAGGTGAGGTCTAACACACATAACTAATTTTTGTGTTAGCTAATGAGAAGTGATTAAAGTAATATGCCCATATCATTAACTTTTAATTATTTTTTTAGTGTCATTTAGTTTATGATAATTCTTTGGATATTATAGTATAATATGAAAAGTTATGACCACTTAGGTAACAAATTTGTGCTAAACATCACTTATATGATGATAGTTTAGAATTAAGATAAAAGTATTTTAAGCCGGGCTCGGTGGCTCAGCCTGTAATCCCGCGCCTTGGGAGGCTGAGGTGAGTGGATTGCCTGAGCCCGCGAGTTTGAGACCCGCCTGGGCAAGCGAGACCTCATCTCTACAATAAATTACAAAAAATTAGCTGGGCGTGGTAGCATGCGCCTGTGGTTCCAGCTACTTGGAAGGCTGAGGCGGAGGGATCGCCGGAGCCCGGCAGGTCGAGGCTGCGGTGGCCGGGAGCGGCCACTGCACTCCAGTCTGGGTGACTGAGTGAGACTCCAACTCAAAAAAAAAAAAAAAAAGATAAAAGTATTTTTTAAAAAATAAGCTTTTACTTTTAAAATAGCTTTAAATTTACAGAGAAGTTGCAAAGACAGTACAGAGAGTTCCCATATACTTCACGCCAGTTTCCCACCTTACATTAGTAATATATATTTGTCAAAATTAATGGGCCAATATTGATACTTATTATTAACTAAAGTTCATACTTGCAATGCACTTTGGATGCTGACTTCCAGGAAACAGTGCAGACTTCAAAGCTGAGAGCACCACCCTCCAGAAGATGTTCTTATTTCAGATGCCCTCTGAACACGCTAGGGTTCTGAGACCACCTATGTTTCTGATCCACTAGCTACAAATTCAGAAGTGTCTACAAATCACTCTGGTTCAGTAATTTGTTAGAATGCCCAGAATTTAGGAAAGTGCTGTACTTATGATTACAGTTTTCTTTTGTAAAGGATACAGATTAGGACTAGCCGTGAAGAGACACGCAGAGTGAGGCCCAGGGGGGTCCCAAATGTGGAAATTTGGGTCATTAGGATGCAGTCCCTATTCTGGCACAATGGTACGTGCTTAACAACCAGGAAAGCTCATTTAGAATGTCCCTCAGTTTGGATTTGTCTGATGTTTTTCTCATGATTAGATTAGGGTTATAGTTTATCAGAAGGATGAGAAAAATTTTGTTCTTACCACATCGTATCGGGAGGGGGGACATAACTAACATGACTTAAGACTTTTGATGTTAACCTTGATCATCTGGTTAAGGCAGTGTTTGTTAGGGTTCTTAACTGTGTAGTTATCCTTCCCCACCTCCTTTTTTTTCCTTTATCTTTCTTTCTTTCTTTTTTTTTGAGTTGGGGTGCCCAGGTTGGAGTGAAGTGGCATGATCATGGTTAATGCAGCCTCGACCACCTGGACTCAGGCGATCCTTCAGCCTCACTCTCCCATGTAGCTGGGACCCATCTTCTTTTTCATATTGCACTATTTAGAAGGAAGTCACTATATGCCACGCACACTTAAGGCTCTACCTCCTTGGGAATGTAGTAAGATAAAGGCATTTTGATAGGAAGAAAGAGAAATGATTTGAAATTTATAGGTCATTAAAAGTCTATTAACCTTTTTCAAATGTTAAAAATAGAATCAGAGAGTTGGATGAGCCTTTTCTTTGGATGGGCAAACTTGGAGGTGCCATACAGTGAGAGGCAGAGTTCACTGTTGGGGAGAGGGACTTCGGTAGTCAAAATGCTGTGTCTACATGATTCTGTCTCAAATTGTTATGATTGGTGGCACATGAGGTGGCCTATGGTAATGCTGCTGAATAAAAAGTTGTCCCTACGTCAGGCCTTCTAATGTGTTTTGGGATAGGAAATATGGTGAGAGCTGCTCTTTTCCTTGCAAAGTGCTGTGTATATGTAATTTCAGCTCAGTAAAATTGTGTACATGTTGATTTCCATGAATTTTAACTCTTCCATTGGTTGACTTTTAGAAGTTGAACTTTGGAGGTTGGAGGGTCTCTGAAAAGGAATGTGGAGAAAAGAGATTTTATTCTGGTGAATATTTTGTTCTCTGGAAAGCACCTTCATTTTCACATGGAAGGCTGTCCGGATTACAAAGAGCAGTTCAGATTTTGGGGCTAAATTCTTGACCAGCTTCCCAATCAGGTCTGTGTATGCAAATGAAGGATTGAAACTCACTGAGTTCTGATTGGTTAATGTAGTTGAGCCCTGGTTGGCCAGGACAAGTGAGCTCTGATTGATTGGCTTTTAAACCTCAAACAAGAAGTGTTTGTCAGATGTTTCTTTCAGAAGAGGGATGGGTGAGGTGGGGGGGAGGCAGTTTCTGAGGGTAGATTATTTTGGCACCAATGGCAGGAACTAGTTTGGCTTGACTGTGGAAGGGAGGCCCTGTGATACTTTTACATCTTTCTGAGAATACAGAGTAGATGACAGCTTCATTACCCAGCTATGGCCATCTGGTTCTGTTTTAACTTTGAGCACCCCAGCCCTGGAGAGTCCATTTTGTCTATTGCCTGGAGCATACTTTAACAGAAGTTTTGTTATTTTTTTTTTTCTGTATAAATTCAACTTTTGGCTGATGGGAGGATTGTTTTAATGTATCATGTATATTCAGGTTCTGTGGTCTGGAATGTCAAATTACTTGTAGAACTACTTAGAGTAAAGATGATTACTATATTATATCTGACACTTGGTGAGTGGGGAAGAGGGCATTCTGAGTTGGTTGAAAGACTGGAGAACCCTGCTGTGACTGGTGTCTCCATGTTCCATATCTCTCCTCATGATAAAACTCTAGCTTCCAGTCATATGAAATTAACATGACATTTTAGGTTAGAATATTGACTGAACAGCATTTGGTATGGGGGAAAAGATGTTCACTTTGTAGTTTGATTTGCATCTTTTTATTATTATTCCTTCAGCTGCCCCAAGCAGTAAGCAAGTATCATTTGTAACATCTAAAAACACTTAGCCCTTTTTGTCCTCATTGTGTAAAGCATAAAGTTCTTAATGGACTGACTAATCCAGATAACACCCTCAGAGAGCAAGATTGTTATCTTCACTTTATGGAAAGAAGAAACTCAGGAGGTAATGGTGAAATGATCTGATTTGAAGCTGTGGCTGAACCTGGGAGAAGGTGAACCTGGACTGGCTTGACTGGGTCCATATTTACCCGAGGAAATAGAAATCTCCTTCTTTAACTTCAGGTGAACCTCACTCCCATTCAGGGAGCAAGGCTTCTAGGGAGGAAGAAATGTTACTTATGAACTGGGAAACAGATGAAAATTGGAAAGCACCACCTAGGAAGCAGATTGTGTAATGTATTGGCATACCGTTTCTTCACAACTCTGATCCATCAATAAGCATTTTTTCCCAGTAATTTTTCAAACTTTATCACTTTTAAAAAGATACTCCCTCTTTTCTACTTTTTATCATTTTATTTATTTTTTTAACTTTTAATTTTTTATTTTAAAGATGTGGGGTACAATTCAGGGTTAGGTATACAAATGTTCATTATGCAGGTACCCTTGTTGATGAGGTGTGCCCCCCACTTCTCCAGGCAGACTCCCACTACTGCCAATCCTGCTTTTCTCCCCTTCCCTTAATTTTTTAATTTTTAATTTTTCCCCCCACTTTTAAAAAAAGTAACTTCAGGGCAGGGTTTCTCAACCTTTAACGCTATTGACATTTTGGGCCAGATCATTCTTTATTGTTGTGGGTGCTGTCCTGTGCATTGTAGGATATTTATTTGGCAGCATCCCTGGCATCTAGCTGTCAGGTGATAGTAGCAACAACCTCCCTCCTCCCCACAAACAAAACTGTCTCCAGATGTTGCCACATATCCTGTGGTGGACACAACTGTCCTTGGGTGAGACCCACTGCTCTAGAATTAGCAAAGCAACCTCCAGTTTTGACTGTGATCTTGAAGTTGGCAGTGCAGTGCCTCCTCCCCAGGCTCATTTGCTCTGGCTGTAAAATGGGGACATCATGTGTGTCTTTTATCATGTTTCCAGAGCTGGCTTAGAATACACAACCCTATTAAGTAACTTTGTATGGCAAATTTATCTTGACACAATATCTAACAGCTTAAAAGTAATCCAAATCATATTTACAAGTTAAGGACTTTTCCCTAGGTGAATTTAAGCTATCTTTAGTCAGTGCCTAATATTATTCTTGTTTAAGTTTTTACCTTTAGGAAAACTACAAACCCCTACCCCTATTTATCTCTTTGTGAAGCCTCACAGGTCACCCCCAGAAGTTTCTATATGCAGGTTTGTGATCTCGGAGAGGCTTTGCTAACCAATGCTCAGTGCTAACCAATGCTCAGAACTAGTTATTTCACCAGAGAAAGACCTGATAAGGCTGACATTAGGGGAATCCCTTTACTGGTTTCCCCTAAATCTGAGTTAGGGAACCAGCCAGCACCCAAGGACTTCTTCCTCTCAACTTGCTCTTCCTTATTCAAACTTACTGTGTTGCTACTTTTCTTTTAACATTTCGTATACATTTTAGACAAAGGTATATGATGTTTGCTCATGTTTCTCACTTTAAGTCAAAAGTTGGAAATGAGTAAGCTTAGTGAGGAAGGCAAGTCAACAGCCAAGTCAGCCCAAAAGCTAGGCGTCCTGTGCCAAATAGCTGAGTTGTGAATGCAAAGGAAAAGTTCTTGAAGAAAAAAGTGCTACTCCAGTGAACACACAAATGATAAAAAAGTAAACAGCCATCATGTTGATATAGAGAAAGTTGAAATGGTCTAGATAGAAGATCAAAATAGCCACAACATTCCCTTAAGCCAAAGCCCAATCCAGAGCAAAGCTCTAATTCTCTTCAATTCTGTGAAGGCTGATAGAGGAGAAGAAGGTGCAGAAGAAAAGTTGGAAGTCAGCAGAGGTTGGTTCATACGATTTAAGGCAAGAAGCCTTTTCCATAACATAAAAGTACAAAGTGAAGCAGCAAGTGTTGATGTAGAAAGCTGCAGCAAGTTATCCAGAACATCTAGCTAAGATAATTGATGCAGGTGTCTACACTACATAACAGATTTTCATTGTAGATGAAACAGTCTTAAATTGGAATAGGACTGTGTAGGACTTTCATAGCTAGTAAGGAGAAGTCAATGATTGACTTCAAAGATCAGGCTGACTCTCTTGTTGGTGGCTAATGCAGCTGGTGACTTTTGCCATTCTGAAAATCCTAAAGCCCTTAAGAATTACCTAAACCTTCTCTGCCTGTGCTCTGTAAGTGGAATAACAAAGCCTGGGTGACAGTACATCAGTTTACAGCATGGCTTACTGAATATTTGAAGCCTGCTGTTGAGACCTGCTGCTCAGAGAAAAAGATTCCTTTCAAAAGATTACTGCTTATTGACAATGCATCTAGTCACCCAAGAACTCTGATGGAAATATACAAGGAGGTGAATGTTGTTATTATGCCTGCTAACACAACATCCATTCTGCAGCCTGTGGATCAAAGAATAATTTTTTACTTTCAAGTCTTATGGTTTAAAAGTTATATTTTGTAAGGCTATAGCTGCCATAGATAATAATTCCTCTGATGGATTGGGTGAAGTACATTGAAAACCTTCTGGAAAGGATTCACCATTCTCCTTGCCATTAAGGACATTCGTTGATTCAAGGGAGAAGGTCAAAATGTCAACATTGCCAGTAGTTGGGAGAATTTGATTCCAACCCTCATGTATGACTTTGACGGGTCAAGACCTCAGGGGATGAAGGAATGTAGATGTGGAAATAGCAAGAGAACTAGTATTAGAAGTGTAGCCTGAATGGCTACAACCTCATGATCAAACTTGATGAATGGGTACAGAGTTGCTTCTTATGAATGAGCAAAGACAGTGGTTTCGTGAGATGGAATCTTCTCCTGGTGAAGATGCTGTGAACCTTGTTGAAATGACTACAAAAGATGTAGAATATTGTATAAACTTATTTGATAAAGTGGTGGCAGGGTTTGAGAAGATTGACTTTAATTTTAAAGAAGTTCTACTGTGGATAAAATGCTACCAAACACATCATCACATGCTGCAGAGAGATCTGTTATGAAAGGAAGACTAAGTTGATGTGACAGACTTCATTGTTGTCTTTTTTAAGCAATTGCCACAGCCAACTCATCCTTCAGCAATCACCACCCTAATCATTCATCGAGGCAAGACCCTCTACCAGCAAAAAGACTATGACTTGCTGAAGGCGCAGATGATCATTAGCACTTTTTTTTTTTTTAGCAGTAAAGTATATTTAATTAATGTATGAATATTGTGTGTGTGTGTTTTTAAATATAATGCTATTGTACACTTAATAGAATACATGTAGTGTAGACATAACTCTTATGGGCATTGAAGCAAAAAAAAAAATTTGTGTTACTCTCTTTACTGAGATACTTGCTTTATTGCAATAGTCTGGGGCCAATCCCATAAGCTCTCTGAGGTATGCCTGTGTGTTTGCACTTGCTATTCATTTTTCCTGGAACACATGCCCCAGATATCTGCATGGCTTGCTCCTTTCCTGCCTTTAGGTCTTTACTTATATGTCACCTATCAGAGACCACTGTTTGTAAAATAAGACTTGCTCTCTCAGTGTCCTGTTATTTCCCAACCTCCTTACTGTGCTGTTTTTCTCCACACCACTCAGCATCTACTGGCCAGTTATTTATTTGTTTGTGTGTTGTATGTTTCCCCTCACTTGTTTGTATGCCTTAGAAGGATAAGGATTTATGTTAATTGCTATATCCTCAGTGCCCAGGACATTACATAGCCTGCATTTGATACTCAGTAAACATTTGTTGAATGCATGAATAAAGGAATACTGTATTTGTTCATGCCACATTTTCTTTGAGTTTTTCAAGAAAAAAATGTGTGCATACTGATTTTAAAAATAAATTATTTGAATTGTCCATTATTGTTGTCATCTCAGGATATTATTTAAATTAGAGGCGACTATTTTTTGCCTTCAGTGTTTTATATTAAAATATTCCTTCTGAGGCTTCTTCCCTTTATACAGTTTTAATTTTAGAGAATTTTTAATTATATCATTAACATTCCTGTCTGGAGGTCACTGTTGTGTGGTGACTTGGGAAAACAAGAAGAAACCTATGTTCTACTTATATCAATTCTTTGTGACCTTCAGCTGATTGTCAAGATCTTGAGTCTCTTTTTTAGTGGAGAAGTTGGAAATACATGATATAATGAGGTAGATTTTCCTAATAACCTAAAATGATATCAAGAATGTTTTGCAGCCATAAGCCAATTGGTCAATGTGGGGAAAATCTTCCTGAGGGTTTTTTTGTTGTTGTTGTTGTAATTTCTTTATTTTCTCTGAAAGAGTAGCATGTGATATTTAAACAAAGTGGTGATCATTTTTATTTTAGCAATTCTGATCATAATGGTGCTTGCCAGCCAGGTGATTTGTCATGAGTCTTTAAAACTCTCACCTGAAATGCTGTTTTATTTTTGCCCTGCCTGGTTCTTCACCTCTGATTCTGCACTGAAACTCCTTTGGATTGATAAAGTACTCAAAGAATTGGAAGGTCTGGTATCCTTATCTTTCTGTATCTTTTACATAGTTTGTGTCTTTTATTTGAAATGGGAAATAATATGTAACAGTTTCAACAATGTTTTAAACAAACTTGTATTTTTAAAAAATACGAGCTAGTTCATATGTTCTGAAGTTTTAAAAATAAGACCACATAAAGTTTTCATTTTTAAAATTTATGCTGTGTATAAACCTTAACAGTGAGTGTTATGCTTTGCTATAGGTAAGCTTTCACAATTTATTTGATAAAACATAGACATATAAACAAGTTTATTTTTCAGTGTGGGAATGATAAGATTTACTAAATGCATGCTAAATGTTGCCTTTCATAAGGCAGTTATTTTGTCCTTTTAGTAATGATGAGAGAAAATAGAAAAATATTTACTAGTTTTTTAAAATTTCCTTTTTACTGTACCTACTTAGACCATCCCAAACATTGGTGACTTTTATCTAGGAGGTTTATGCATTTAAGGGCTAAACTCAGGCTTTTCAGAATACGAACATGAAACCTTTACTTTGAAGGACATTTTGCACTTGGGGCAAAGCAAAATTTGTTAAGTAAATGGATTTTCTGTGTTGCAGGGCTGGAAATGTAGCAAGGCTTCATTTCTGGCAACCTGAGACAGAGAACACTGTCTAATTTATGACTCTCAGGCCATGGCCATTCACATGATGAGAAGTCTTTAAAGCAGAATCATCTTTATTTTCCAAGTATTATGTACATCAGTAAATAGTTCATCTATGTTTGCTTCCATGTGCCAAGGGCTTCTTGTGCTGATGTGATGAAACTTGGCGTAGCCCAGTTCTCCAGCAGAGCAGTGCCTGACTGTTTATGCTGAGGTAACCTGCACTCTCCTGACTTTACTCAGGGGACTACTGCAGTTTTTTCCCCCCCATTTCCAAACGGTGTCCCTGCCTCTAGTGCATTTCTCTTTTAGTGTTTTCCTCTCCCACAGTGTCTCAGCCTGAGGCGATTGGACTCTATAATAGATGGAAGTTTGGGGGTTTATATTAGCTACAGTCAGGTATATTATATAGGTTTACATCTCAGGCTCAGTCCTGGTTGGCTCAGTGTCACACATAGTTTGAACTTATACACACATATGGTTATTTCCATCTTTTCTTCCAGTTTCTCCTTACTTTCAGTCACTGTCTAATCTGGGCTAGAGCTATTTCTATCCATTGCCTTGATTCCTAGGAGAGCACTCCCTCCCTCAATCCTTATTTTCAGAAGTGCTTTCCTTGTGACTTTCCCAGAGGCATCTTGGTGGCTAACCTGGGTCCTGTTGTCTTGTTCTAGGAATTCTCTGTAATATTCCTTCACCCTGAAATGCACATTGGAAAGGCTCATCTTTGTCTTTTTGATTTCACAATGTTTCAGAAAGTTGTAGTTTTCTCTCAACTCTGTTCCCTTGGTTTTACCCAACTTTCTCTCACCTTGGGTCCCTGGGGCCCCAACCCTACCTACACCAGGTGTTCTCTGGGATATGTGATTAGGAGACAGGATCTGGTCATTAGGTTGTGGAATGCCATTGGAGCAAGTGACCGGAAACCTACAAGCCAGGGTTTGGAAATGAGGTTTTGAGATGCCTGTGTGACCCTGTGCAACTGAGTGGTGCACTGTGTTAGAACTCCTTCATGTTTAAAAGGCAGGCAATGGGGTCTCCTGTGATTGTTAGGAAGACTGCCAGTGTTTATTGAGCACTGTGTTAGGCACTCCTTTCTCATGCTCTTACTCTGCCCTCAGAGCATTGTTGTGGTGGAGCAAGTGAGTGGTAGATGCATTTAGGAAAACATGCATATAGACACACACACATGCACACCTTATTTATACTGCAAATTCTAATTATGCCTAGTAAAGTTATACTAAAAAACGTGCATTATGGTATAGAATAGAAAGAGCATGGGCTTTGGAAGAGTCACAGAGACCTAAGTCTAAATTTTATTTTTATCCCAGCAAAAAAAAAGTAGTCCGTCTGGGCCAATGTACTTTGAAAAGTTAATTTTTTTATTTTAAAGAAGCAAATACAGAGTCTTGGTGGAAAAAAATAAGTATAATAATTTTTTTTTAACTAAAAAAATCTCTCTACTCATACCATTTCTGTGGCTGTACCAACTCTTTGGGTTCTAGTAAGACAGAGAATGGCAAAGATTCCTTTGTGGATTAACTGCAAGATTCCTGGATTCTCCAGGAAGCTCAAAGAGGTAAAAATGGCCAGCTGGTCTGGCTACAACATTAAAGTGAACCCTAAGGATAAGTCAATACCTCAGTGTCAAATACACATACAGGAAATTTAGGGTGCTGCTCAGAAGATAATCTGGAGTAGTACAAAGAGATGCCCCTACCCATTTTACAGTTCATTTTCCTTCCTTCCTATGTGGTATTATTAATCTAACCCTCTCTCTTTGGCAGGACTGTCCCTATTCTAGCATTTGATGATTTGTTTGATCAAAATTACATTTCATGAATAAAAACTTCAGAAATTAAGAATTAATGCCATCTTTTAAAGAAATCACTGATTATTTTTGCACAAATATTAATTTTTGAATCAACAAAAAAATTAAAATTATATGTCAGAGAAGTTTAGATAAGACCTAATGAAAAAGGTTCATGATCTTCATACATACTAGTATATTCACCTGCTTTATGGATCTACTGATGTGACTCTATTTTCTTGCTGAAAACAACCTCTTGTAATGATTTTTACTGCAGTTATTTCTTTATTTAGCTATTTAATTATGCATGACAGTTGATGAATTGAGAACGGTTTTTCAAGTTAAGCTTTGAGCCTTCATAATCAAAGGTATTTTCCCTTCTCTGCCTTTAGAGATTTTTTTTTTAGTTTATGTAATATTTAATCTTTAAAAAATATTTGAGAGACACTTAGCATAGAGATTGTTAAATGTAATTTAATTTTTTAAAAGCCTCTTGCCTGTGAAGGCCAGGATCATTGTTTTTGTTGAATTGTAAATGTTATTGTGTAATTTCAAGCTTCTAGAGATTCTAACATTTCCAAGTTCAGCAACCCATCTTTGAAAGTCAGAATGCCTGAGAGAATCCAATTTCCATATCTAAAATTAGAGATGACATGCAGAGACTACAGGCATTTTACCAGACATGGTAATTATATGTTTTCTCTTTTTGAGAAAACCTGAAGAAAAAAAAATCAAGTAGTTAGTTCTTTATTAAATAAGGAGTCTATCTTTCCTTGGACAATACCTCTGTTCATTTATTTGATTTGCAAATCAGTTGTAGCCATGTATCTATGATGTATTCCTTATCACTGCCTTTTTTTTTTTTTTTTTTTAGAAGGCAGGATTTATTGAGAGGACAGAAAAACTCCCATAGTGGGAGGGGACCCAAAGGGGTTGCCATCACTGCCCATTTTAAAATTTAGAATTATATTTTTCCCTAAACAAACTTATTAGGTCAGTACTCTCATTTCCTAATTTTGTTTATAGATAAGTATGTTTGTGAAATACACCTTTGCCAAATTTATGCCAAGTGCCTTTTTAAATTTGAGCATTTACAAAAAATTTTATTTATTTTTTTATGTATATATTTTGAGCAACTTCTATAAGTGTTCTGTTTGCCATGCTAACAGGGCTAATGTACACTCTAGCTTTGCCTTGTGACTTTAAACAGATTCTGAGGTCTTAGAGTGTGTAGAGAAACCACATTTGTGTTGGCCCCTATGGTATTGGACAAATTGGACAACCGATCATCATGTGTAAGGGATCTCCTTACTTCCTCACATTTGGTAAATTGACCTTGGGGAGGAGATCAAGGTGGGGCCCAAATGGAGGAAGCAACGTTCTCTCTGGGGACAGGGTGACCTCTTCCTGGCATTTGAGTCCCCCCACCTCCCTGCTGTTGGACTGCCCTGGTTGGACAGCTGACTTTATTCCTGGCCTGTAAGGGATTGTTGCCCAGGGCCTAGAGCCCCAGCTCAGCCAGGCAGAGTGTGTGATTTTTGATTACCACCTCTGTATTCCACTGACATATGTAATTCAGAACTGACTGTAATTTACATCACCTTGAAGTCTAATAAGTGTGATCTTCACCGGCATCTTAATATTTGCTAAATTGTTTCCCCCTCCACTCCTGCTAAAAGTAGAATTCCTGTATTGAATTTGAGAAATGAAAAAGTAGGGGACGAACTTCAGAACAGTGGTACCTCGACCAGCATTCCTGGGTGGGGAAAGCTTTGGACTTGTCAGATTGCTGTCTGTAATACTTCTGTTCAATTTCACATTAAAAAATACCAGAATCTAAGTTTGACACTACCCCCCTCACCTTTAAATTCCTTCAATAGTTTTCTATAGTGTAGTGAAAAGGTGTAGCCCATACCTGCAGCTTGAAGGCAGAATTTAGCCTGTAGACTATTTGTCCTGCTCAGCATTTTAAAAAATCTATAAATTTCACAGAAGGACCATATTCTCAGCATTCCCTGAAAATCTGGAAAATGTGTCAATATTGAGCCCTTATTCCTGTGTTGGCTGCAAGAAAACAACAGCCCCTCCTTCAACACCCTCTGGGCATTTTGCCAGACCAACTGGTATCCTGCTTGTGCCATTTACATGACTAGTCTGGGCCTTCTAGGCACCCTGAAAAACCTCTCTTGCTTTATTTCCCTCTTGTGTTCACATCCACCCTGTGCCTCACCTGTAGAAAGAACGACTTGCAGAGATCCAAGGAAGGGACCATGCTGGACCTTGCACATTCGAATCCCTCTGCTTTAAATGCCTTTCTCCACTTTCTCCTCTTGACTGACTCTTACTTAACCTACAAGACTCAGCTTGATCACAGTGTTTGGGAAGCCACCCCGACTCACTTCCCTCTATGCCTAGTGGTGTTAGGTGCCTCCTGTTAGATGCCTAGTGGTGTTAGATGCCCCTTCACTGCCTCCTGCTCCTCCATCATAGGCTTGGCATACTGTATATTAACTGTTGAGTCACACGTCTTTCTTCCCCTTAGATTGAGGGCCTGGAGGACAGGGTCTGTGTCAGTCCTACACTTTTCCGTTTATTCAACTGCTCACAATTCTTGGCACATAGTAAGCTTGCAATACATTATTCTTATTGATATGTTATAATATCATCTAAGGCAGTAGTTTTTTTACATTATCTGCACATGGAATCATCTGGGCATCTTTAAAAAAAAATCTCAGTATCAGCTGGGCATGGTGTCATTTGCCTGCAGTCCCAGCTACTTGGGAGGCTGAGACAGGAGGGAGGATTGCTTGAGTCCAGGAGTTTGAATCTAGCCTGGGCAACATAGTGAGACCTCATCTCTTAATAAAAAAAAAAATAAATAAAGAATGATGACCAAAAAAATCTCAACATCCAGACCATGCCCCGGGCCAGTTACATCAGACTCTCTGAGGATGGGACCCAGACATCAGTAGTTTTTAAAACTCATCTGGCGATTTTAATGTACAGTCAAGGTTGAGAGAAACTGGTCCAGGGTGTTCAGGGTGGTCTAAAGAAGACTAATTCACCATGATTTAGGTTGAAATTAGAACATTTGGTGATGATTTTAGGAAAATCCACCCAGGATGAGCACTTTCACTTAACTTTGGTAGCTCATAGGCATTTACACAAGTAGGTACCTATCTTCAAGAAATCAGTTTCTCCTACAACCGTCAAACAATTGGTGCAAGCTGTATTGGTGAGAAATAGCTAATTGGAAGTGTCGTGTGCAGTACATTAACAACTTTTTTATAATGTTGGTAGTTTATGTTGTGTAGCTGTGTGCCATTTTCTACCTTGCTACATTTTGATTTAAATTTTAAGTGGATTATTTTTCAGGCACTCAGCAAATTAGCTTATGAGTTTATTGTGTTTCTAATGCCAACCACTTCTCTCCTTTTTTTTGCCTAGTCTTTGTTTTATATTGGAAGTGCTACTTGGAATAAGAACAAAAACAGACCATTAAGTGGTGTCTGGTGCAGATATCATACTTGTGATATCCATTTTAACTTGGTGAAAACTATCACCAGCTGCACTATCTAATAACTAAATAATCAGACCCAAGTTCATGATTAGTTTAGAGAGGGTTCTAGGAAAAAAAAAAAAAAGAAAATAGTGAAGAAGTTGAGGAAACATTTATGAATTGGAATTGCCTTTATTTTGGAGAATAATAGACCAAGGTGAAAAACTTTCTGTATGGACACTTTTCCTTTTTTTTTTGTGGATGATAACTTGATTTTGCTTCCACTGAGAATGAGGTAGAAGGCATTTGGTTTAAAATTAAGGGTGTTTTAGAGATGCATGTCTAAAGAGTCATTTCTAGTTTATAAAGACAATGAGATTGTGATATTAATTGTGTGATCTCTTTTCTGGGAGAGATTTATAAAGAGGATTGGCTACTGTTTGTCGACGAGAAAACTTCTTGAGATTTATTTTCTCTCTGATTGGAAAATCTCTTCCAATTAATCTTTTGTATCTGAAGCAAATTATCTTTTTCACATTGCCAGTGTATCTTACTGAGAAAGCTAATGTCTCTGCATTGAATCAAGCAGCAATAGCTTGTTGGTGCAGTAATGTAGGTTTTCTAAGAAATTTTTGCTTATTCTTTTCCCTCTTGACCTGACTGATGCTGGGGACCGGGGGTGGAGTGGGGGTGGGGGTGTTCCAACCTCCTTGGCTATGACGTTCCTCTTTATGTGTGTGTTTGGGCATGCTCACCTGGGGCTTCCCTTTCCAGTCCACATCTGGAACCCAGCTGGCTCATTTCCAGGCCAAGAGTAATGGCATTTCTTGACTTGAAGGAGAAGCAGCCAGCCCAGAAGGGCCAGCCCTGAAGCTCTGCCCATCCTGACTGTTACCTTCAAGCACCTGAGGACACTTGGCATGTAATTATGTGTGAGATGGTGGCTTTCCTCACAGAGCAAGGAACTGATTAATAAGCCTGGTGCACTCAGCTGGGTCTCTCTTCTCAGCCTAGTGAATTAGAGGTTGAGTTTTGACCTCCTGCCCCTGCCCCTATGTTTGTAGAGCAGCCCTTTCTGGAGGGAAGAGGAAGGTCCCCAAGGGGGTGTTATACACCTTCCTGGTTACCTGTCCTGCTGGCTGCTCCTGCTGCCAGCTTTCTTCCCTTCCCCCATGCAACCAGGGAGCTGATCAGATGACTTGGGTAAAGAAGTGGCAGCAGTGGCCCCAGAAGGGTGTGTGTGCTGGCAACCAGGGCAGGGCAGGCTGCCAGCTGTGGTGCTGGCTTGCCTGGCACCGGTGTTCTTCCCAGAATCTGCTCCCAAGGCCCAGTTCTGCCAGCATGAGGCTGCTGTTTGGAAATATACAGTTCACAGCAAATTTTGGCAAAATACTTTTTTTGTTTTCCTTGAGTTGCCTAGATTGTTATCCTGATTCCCTCCGCCCCTTTGATGGTGGAGATTTGGCATTCTGTAAAGGGCACTGATGTTGCCATGATGTCAGTTTGGTAGGTGCAGAAATGGGAAGGAAGTTTGACTGTATTTGCCATGGCTCTGAAGTAAAACAATTTCCAGTCCCTATCTCATAACTCTGCTCTACCTCCCTCTTCTTCCCCACCTGGAATTCCTCACCTGAAGGCTCAACTTTAGTTCCCAGGCCAATCTAGAGCCAACACAAATAGTATTTTTTTTGAGTTGGGGTCTTACTTTGTTGTCCAGGTTGGAGTGTAGTGGCATGATCACGGCTCACTGCAGCCTCAACCTCTTGGGCTCAGGCGATCCTCTCCCCTCAGCCTCCCCAGTATTTAGGACTATAGGCAATTGCCACCACACTCAGCTAATTTTTTGATTTTTTGTAGAGATGAGGTCTTGCTATGTTGCCTAGGCTGGTCTTAAACTCCTGGGCTCAAGTAATTGTCCAGACTTGGCATTCTGGAGTGCTAGGATTACAGGTGTGAACCACTACACCTGGCCTGAGAAATAGTATTTAAACAGCTGCAACCCTTCAGCAGGGGTGGGATAGGTGGTGGGGTGGGGCTGGCGGGGTGGGGTGGGAGTGGTTGGGACAGGTTCCAGATTACCTTTCTAGATAGGTGACTCCTGGATTCCTCTGATGTCAGCTGAGTCTCAGCTCTCCCCTCTCCCTACTTTGTACCTTGGTTCTAGCTTCACATTGACAGCACTGGGCCTTGGAAGCTGAATTTGTGAAGATCATTGGGGCCAAGTGTGTTGTCTTCAGCTTTGGCGCTTGCGTCCTGACTCGCTTCTGTGGTCCCTCCCATGGGACAGTAGAATCCTGGCCTGAGCTTGGAGTCCTGCTGCTTACCAATACCACCTGCCTATCTGACTCCTGAATGTAGTATTGTGGCACTTTTATGGGGGGTGGGGGGATGTGGCCTTATGGAATGAAAAGGGTAGGTTTGATCCCTAACAGGCTCAGCCCCAGCTCAGACACAAGCTCTCACTTTTGTGATCCTGGGTCAGTTTCTCTCTGTGCTCAGTTCTTCCTCTGTAAGATGGGAGTCCTATTTCCTATCTTACAAGGTTGTGATGATATACAGTATATAAAATACCTTGCACACTTCCAAGGCCTCAGGAGGGGTTTATGTGCTGATTCCTTCCCTTTTTCTGCTGTCCCTGCCTTGCATCATGGCTGACACCACTGTGCCCTTTTTTACACAGGGAAGCCCTTTTCTTGCTAGGCTGCACCTCTATAATTGGCTTTTCCAGCTGGTCACTTTTCCTAGTCTCTGCTTAATGTGCGTCAGTAGGTCTTGGGCCAGGTCTTCCTCCTGGCCCTCCTGGGATTCCTCAAGAAGGGATTATACACTTGTACAAAAGGGACAAAATTCAGGAAGGGAGCTGCTTTTCTTTCTCTAGCTGTCCCACTTTGCTGGCCGTTCCTGTGGTTGAAATCAGCTTGTGTGCATTTACCTGTGAGATGGGCTTTGGGGTTCCACATGTAACCTTATGAAATAGGCATCCCGCCTTTGGCATTTGGAGTCTTCTGGTTTCCAACTTGTTTAGCTCAGCAATGAAAATAACATTTGTTGCTATTAAATTGGTCCCTAGTGACTATCTTTTTTCACTCTGTAGCTACCAAGCAGCTGGGCATGAATCAGCAGAGTTGAAAATATTTTAACCAGAGACATTTGGACCTGACACCAAAGTTGTACTGCCCAGACCAAGGCAGAGGTCAGGCAGCCAACTGGCAGGGCATGTAGCTACTAGCATTTGCTTATAGCTGGCCTGCAAGCTGATCTTGGATGCAAGTTTAGTGTCTAAATAGAAAATGAAGGTCATACATTGTAGATTATTTTGCCTTGCATAGCAAAATCTGAATGTCATTGAAACTGTATCTCCTTCTGCACTCTAGTGTTGACAGTGAACTTGCTCCAGTTTGCAACATCTGTTATGTTGACTTGATGTTATTGCAAGTCTCAGGGAGTGTTCAAAAACTGGTTTTATAAGTGTCATAAAATGAATGGAAAATATTTTCTATAAATTTAAGTAATAGGAACCCCAGAGGCCTTTGATCATATTGAAAGAGCCCATGGTCAACTTAAATCTCCCTAGGTTTCTGTTCAGTGGGTGATGGCCTCTAAAAGAGTCAGTTCTAATTAGACTGCAAAAAGCATTGATTTTTGGTGAAGATTAACAAGTTGGAATATGCAAAGGCATGGAAATAGATGAAATAAATGGAACAAATGTCTGATAGCTTCTAAAACTGCTTTAATGAAGGGATCTAAGTAAGGGGCCGCTGTCTCTTACACTTGACTTAACGGAATGCGTATGGAGTGATTTGGCTGGGTGCCATCCTCTTCTGTCCCCTCTTTACTCCCCATCCTGAAATGAAAAGCACGATAGTTGATCCAGACATTGAGTCAGTGCTGCCGTTCTTACCCATCGGATCACTGAGCCTTGCCTGTGCTGTGTTTTCTAACATAGAGGTTGACAGACTATGGCCTGTGGCCCGTTTTTGTATAGCCTTCATGAGCCAAGAATGGTTGTTATGTGTTCAAAGGGTAAGAGAAAACAAAAACGAATATTCAACAGAAAACCTAGGTGACACACAAAGCCTAAAATATTGTCTGTCTGGCCCTTCACAGAAAATGTTACCAACTCCTGTCTCAATATATTAGGAAAGTGATCTCTCTATGAGATTAAAGTGAATATCCTACATTGTTCCCCATATGAGGTCATCATGGTGGAAGCATGGAGAAAGTGTGGACTTCAGAGCTGGTTCTGATCCTGGCTTGTGACTTTCTCCCTGGGGAGCCATAGAAAAGCAGAGCAAGTTGTCCAAGCTTCCAGGTCCTCAGGATTGTTGTAGCTTAGTGCCTTCCACTTGGTAGCATCCTAGCAAGTGACATTTCTTCAGTCAAAACACATAAGGCCATAAAAGTTTGCAGGAGGCTCATGTGCAAACACACAAAGGGAAGAAATCCTTTGTGAGCGCCTAGGACTTGCCGGTACTTGCTGTGGCCCTGGGTGGGCTCATATCATTTCAGACCCAAAGCAGGATCCCTGGACTGTGGTGCTGCCCCACAGCTGGCTCCTGCTCCAGACTGCAGTGCGGACACTATTCTCTCAGCTCACTGCTCTGCTGCCTTCCTTGCCCTTCAGCTGCCTGAAGACAGTTGAACTGGGCCAGCACACTGGATGCTTACCTGAATGTATGTGAACATTTGGGCCTCAAATGGCAGTTTTCTCCCAAGAACTCTTCTTTCTCCATTCTTTCCACCTTCCTTTTACTTTCTCCCTCCTCCCTCCTTTCTTCCCTTCTTCCTTTCCTCCCTTCCTTCCTTTGCTCTGTCACGCAGGCTGAAGTGCAGCAGCTTGATCATGGCTCACTGCAACCTTGAAGTCCTTAGTCTCAAGTGATACTCTTGCCTCAGCCTCCCAAGTCACTGGGAATACAGACATGTACCACCATGCCTGGCCTTCTCTTTTTTTTTTCTCTTTCATAAAGACAATACGTACTTTATTTGGGTCAAGAAGAATTTGATCTTCTTACTGTCCCTTTGCTAAGTTGTCACCATGATTTCCAAGTAACTTCAGGCAAGGAATTTAAACTGTTGTTCTTTTTCTCTGTAAAATGAAATCAACAGTATTTCTGCTTAATACCAGGAAGACTCAAAAGTGTTGAGTTCTGGGATAAGAGTATCTGGGTACTCTACAATGGAGCCTGAAGTTGTAGGTGTAATTTTAGAAAAAGTCTTCTTTGTACTTGTTTTGAAATGACTGGGTCAATAAAGTTCTCTGGCTATGCAGTTACACACCACTTGATTTTAAGAGAAAAAGTTTGTGTAGGTTTATCCTTTGGAGTCTTGCGTTCAGTCCATGAGATTCTGCCAGACTTTAACCAAGAGCAGGTCTGCAAAAATCAGACTGTTTGTTCTCCCCTTCCCTGGAAGAACAGGACTGCTTGGCAAGTCTGGCCTTAGAGGAAGTGTTCAGTGTGTGACTTTAGGGACTGTGGCTGCTGGCAGGATTTCTAAAACTGTGATTTCAGGTAGCACATGATAAATTGGAGTTCTGCACCCCTAGCACATGGCTGCATTTAGCAGTGAAGAAATCCCAATGTATCTCCCCTGCCAACATTGTAAGAAAGCAGATAACGCCTATAATGCCTTTTATTTATGTAGCATTTTTCCTTACGGGACAGAATGTTTTTGTTAATGTGTTACTTAAATATTCCATAAGGATATTTCTTTTGTCTCCTTAGGTGCATTAATAAATGATTTTTTGTTGTTGTATAAAGGCCAAATGGTAATTTTTTCTGCAGTGGCTCAAGAGACCCAAGTTTTCTGTATGTTGAACGTTTATTTAATGTACTTAATGCCACTGAACGCTTAAAAATAGTTAAGATAGGCCAGATGTGATGACTTACACCTGAATTTCCAGATCTTTGGGAGGCCATGGCAGGAGGATTCATTGAGCCCAGGAGCTGGAGACCAGCCTAGGCTACATAGAGAGACCTCATCTCTACAAAAAATAAAAAAGTTAACCAGGTGTGGTGGTGTGTGCCTGCAGTCTCAGGTACTCAGGAGGCTGAGGTGGAAGAATCTCCTGAGCCCAGGAGGTTGAAACTGCTGTGAGCTATGATCATGCTGCAGCACTCCAGCCTGGGTGACTCAGTAAGACCCTGACTAAGAAAAAAAAAAAAATTGGTTAGGATGTTAGCTGTATGTTGCCTCAATTTAAAAAATTCTATTCTAAGTTCCTCAAATTATGGAGAGGCAACAGACTTTTAGTGTTAAAGGAATTTTTAAAAAGCAGTTATTTCTTGATAGGTTTTATTTTCTTTGACTTTTTTACACTTTCCAACTTTTTAAAAAGTAAATATGCATTACTTTTATAATCAGATAAAAATTTAAAAAATAATACTCCCATCCTCTCACACCTCTATAGCAAATTTAGCCCATTGATTTTGCAACATGCATGGATTTAAGCCATTAAGTTTTTATTTTCAAGTCCAAAAATATTATTCTCTAATGTTGCCTCAGAGATTCAGAAGTGGAGGATGAGAGTCTGATTCAGTGGAACATTCCACAGACATGGTACATCTACTTTATTCCCCAAAACAATTTTTGACAATCTGAGGATGCAAATCTCTACATCTGAAACAGGTAAAATGGGGCAATAGTATGGTTTACACGTTTGAGAAACTTTGTTTCTAGATACAAAGAAAAGTAAAGGCCTTTTATTGTCAAGAATTTTATCTTTTAAAAGCTATAACTGGCAAGATATGTAGTAACTTGCTTAGATCAAAAGAGTGTTAAATTAAGGAAATATCTGGAAGGAGCTCACAATCTTCTATCTCCAAGAAACTGCCTTTCCTTTCTCTCATGATGTCTCCTTTCACTGCCTTCCCCTCCTCTGCAGAGCTGTGTCTCCATGCCTGTCTGGGTGGCTGGGTCCTGATGGGGTCTAAACAGTAGGTACCGCCCCCAGTCAGGCTGAGTCTGGAGCACAGGGCAGGGTTGACAAGCTTCAACACCGGTGAAATAGGTGATGACTCAGTGAGGGCTTCATGACACGCTCAGCATCCTCTCCTTTCTTCTCATTTCTGCACAGTTCATTTTACTTATCCTCCAGGACCTGGCTCAGATGCTCCTCCATGAGGCTTTGTGTAATCCTTCCTTTCTGGCATAAATATGCTCTGCCTTCTCTGAATTCTCCAAGCACAACTTTTCCCAAGTCATTTTGTGGAGTGGTGAATAGATGATCATCGAAAGTGGTGCTGGTCAAATAAGTCTGAGAATCTCTCTTAAGAGGGTGTGGTAGTGTGTACTCATTAGCATGTTAAAGGTTCTGAGAAGCTGCTTAATCCAGTGTTTAAAAACTTCTGCCTCCCCCCACCCCAGGAACAATGATTGACATTTTAAGGAAGGTCCAAACTGTCTGTAGTAGATACTTAATAGACATTCTTTCAAGAAATGACTGTCCTTATTCCCTCATGATATAGTATCTGTCATTCTGCCATTAGAAAGTATTCCCAGGAGCTGTGCAGAGCACCAGATTTTTGGGATATATAGTTATAATCAAAGAGAAGGGGAAGGGTGAAGAATGCATAAAGAGAAAATAGATTTTTGCTGAAACAAAGCAAACATGTTACATTTTGCCTATGATGAGGATCTGAATAAGGGCACACATCCAGTTCCCTGGACAAATACTGGAACAGGAAAAGGTTCTAAATGCTCTGGGTTCTTTTTTCCTAGGAAGGATTAGTGTGTTTAAATCGGATGTCGGAAGGTGATAGGAAGAGAGATCCTAATGGAAACACAATTCAGTTTCCTGAAAATCATCTTCCTTACACTCCTCCCCTCTTTTTTACATTCTCACAAAAATATACTGTCAGGATACACATAGCCTTCACTTTCCCATAGAGCTTTCCATTTTTCCTCCAAATGAAGGAAGGGACAGAGGAAAGGAGAAGTTTTAAAATATGTGGATTTCAGTTAAACTGGTTCTGTCTTCCTCCTTAAAAGTCAAAAGTACTAAGGACAGGAAGAAAGGAGCGGATTGTGTCTGTATGTGAGTACCTTTGTGATCAATAGCAATTTCATTTTTTTCATGAAGCCCAGGGACCTCAGATTGAGGCTGTTAATATTTGTGAGTATAGTGAGAATTGTTTTTACTTCTTATCTGTGAAAAACAACATATTATGAAATGGAAAAGAAAATTTATTTTCCTTTGAAGATGCAAATATGGCCTAAGAAAATACAGTTAAAATGTGAGATTTAAGAAAGGCAGATCATCTTTTTTTTAATTTTTTTTTAACCCAACTGAGTACAGGCTCTGTAAAGACAAGATATCCTTAGTTTGATGTTAAAATTTTTCCAAGATTCTTTATATTTATATTGAGGACATTGGCCAATAGAGTTCTGTCTGGTACTTATCTTCATTGGTAGAAAGCCCAAGGCCCTGTGTAGCTTCTGATGAGATATAGGGGAAAACCTAGAAAATGATAATGCGAAGTGTAATGTTTATGCTCTTTTGTATTCCTGAATAAATGGACAGCAAGGCATTGTCATCCCTCAATGAGGCCCCCATCCTCAGACCTGAGAGCTTGTCTGGCCCCTCCCCTAACCTTGTTTTAGAATTGTGGTAAGAACCTTGGAAGTGAGGTTATTCCATAGCTAAGGTTTCCCTCCTTCTACTTCCCATTCTGTTGTGTCTCGGTCTTTTTTATTGGTAATTATCAATTAGAACAATGATTACTCGTTTCCTTAGTTCTGAGAGTTAGTAGAGATTATAAATTCTTGCTGGTGACACTGGCATAGAAAGGAATGTGAGAAAGACATTAAGTATAAGAAAGTGGTAGAAAAGAAGAGAAGTTAATGGAAGAAAAACACAAGATGAGAAAGAGAATAAAAGGAAGCTGTAGATGCGGTTTGGGTCTGCCAGTTGGCTGTTGATCTCACATGTGACTGGGGCTTTCAGTCTGTAAGGTGGGAGGACACACCTGAAGTGAAAGGGCTCTCCAACACCAGCACCTGGAATGGAGTATAAGGTTATGTGCCAGACTAAGGTGCGTGAGGCATCACTGAGGGTTTTTGAGTAAGTGAATGGCATCATAGATTTTGTGCTTTGGCATGATTGCTGTCAAAGGATGATGGGTGTGGTGGATGGGAAGAGAGGCAAGGCTTGTTAGATGTGCAAATGTGCAACAATGGAAGCCAGGACTGGAGCAGTGGCATTGGTGAGTAGGGAGGAAGGCATGGCTGTGAAGACAAATGTGACTAAGATGATGGATAGAGCTTACTTCAGATATTCTGCCTTCAAACTCTAGTCATATATGAGAGGTCTCATTTTTTTTTTTTTGAGTCACTCTGCCACCCAGGCCGGAGTGCAGTGGCACGATTATAGCACACTGTAGCCTTGACCTTCTGGGCTCAGGCTATCCTTTTGCCTCAGCCTCCCAAGTAGCTATACTACAGGCTCAGGCCACCACATCCAGCTACCTTTTAATTCTTTTTATAGAGACGTCTTGTTATGTTGTCCAGGGTGGGCTTGAACTCCTGGGCTCAAGCAGTTCATTGCACCTCAGCCTCCCAAAGTGCTGGGATGACAGGCATAAGTCACCATGCCCAACTGGAAATCCCAATACTTTAATATTTGAACTATTTTTTCTTTAATTTACTTTTGTGGTGGCATTTTTCTTTTTTCTTATCTTTGCAGACTATTCCCTAACTTTGATTGCACAGGAAAGTCTTCGGTGCCTTAATGGGCTGATGGAACTAGAATAGGTAAACGTGGGAAAGGGAGTTGGTTTGATTTGAGAGAGGGTTTGAAGGAGGTGAGTTCTATTTTGGACATATTTGTGTTGAAGAGACTGTTGGCCAGATAATGATCTCTTCTTGACCGTAGTCTGGGATGGATAGATGAGGCAGAGACTGGAACTGGAGAGCTGAGAATTGACTGTGTGGAGCTGCTGGTTAAAACTGTGGAGTGCAGTCTATTTATTCTTCAAGGACTGTTTTGTAGAACCACCACCATCAACAGATGGAAGGAAACAGAGTGCTTAAAGAGAGATGGAATTGCAGCATGGAAAAACCAGAGCTGTGCAAGTCAAAGAAGCTGCGAGAGGAAAGAGTTTGAAGTTTAATCTTACCAGATGCTGGAAAGGTACCAAAGTGAACTCAGCACACTGAATCTGGCAAGCAGTTGGGAAATCTTCAGGAGCAATAAGGAACACAAAGGAGAGGTCATGGAGCATGCACAAAACTGCAACTTAAGGAAGCCTAGTGGTGGAGTTGAAACCAGTGTAAATGCCATGAAAAGAATAGTCTAGGACGTGGTTTGTGTGAAAGGAGCACCTCAGGTTGTCGGGACGGCGTTTTTGTTTGAAGCCTTTGTCTAGTGTTTGCGACATAGGCCTAGTAAACTGGAATGCCTTTGTTCTGATGTCCAACTGAGTTATTGAGCTCACTGCCCTACATTTCTTTCAATTCCTCACCCCACTTAGTAGCACTTTTAGTACATCAAAATATTGACTAAAATAACCTGTTGGTAGTTTTGAAAATGCTGAAAAATAATAAAGTCCATAGAAAAATGTAGCAGTTGTGCTATTAAAGATGTGATTCCACTTGCTAGAGTAATTTCACTCTCCTTGTCTCCATCTTCTGTTGGTTGTGTCAGACTACTTTTGCTACCTTTTAAAATTTTATTTACTTTGTTTTTATTGACACATAATAATTGTACATGTTTGTGGGTACAGTGTGATGGTTCAATACAAGTAGATGTTGCCTAAAAATCAATTCAGGTTATTTAGCATATCCATTACCTCTTAACGTTTATCGTTTCTTTCTGATATGTTTTGGGACAAGCAAAAACAAGCCTTCCTTTATTTTACCTGTGCACAGTTCTCACTTCCATTTCCCTATCTTTTTTGGAGAACTGCCAGAAGTCTTGCCTTGATATTTAGAGTTTGGTCAAAAGTGATGGATATATTGCTGTTTTTCTAGCTTGGTGGCAAAGATGAATAGTAGATGAAAAGAAATGTGAATTATAAAGAAGTATCATAACTGTGGTACACAGTGAACAGTGAGCCTAAAACGTTATTCTGAGTCCAAGAATTCTAAACCAGTCTTTAATACAGTATGTCTAACCTCAGACAAATTGCTTAATTTCAGTCTTCCTAAATTTCTTCTTTGAAATTATAACAAAAAAGAAAAATGCTAAAAATTGAACTTTGTAGGGCACCATGAACTATGTAGATTAGTATCATTGCCATCATTTGATATAGCATAAAAAACTGAGTAGTCCAAGTTATAAGAATCCCTTGATGGAAATCTAGACTCTAGACCTAAATTTTCATTTGGATTCCAGCATTGCTGAAGGCAAGGAAGGTATTTTTGCCTTTCCAAAATTCATTTTCCTCTGAAAAAGTGGAGGCTACGCTATAGATACAATGATAATGGCAGTAACAACTAACATTTATTGAGCACTTATTTTGCCATTTATTGTTCATTCATTCATTTATTCAGCAAATATTTACTGTTTACCTTCTGTGTGCTAGGTGGTATTCTAGGCACAGAAAATACTGCAATGAAAACATTTTTGCCCTCATGGAACTTACATTTTAGGGGGGGTAATTGATTAGTATATAAAATAAATAAGTTCTCACCATTTAACATGCTGTACATTTTATGTATTTATTTTGTCTATTGTCTTTCTCCATCCACTAGCATGTAAGATCCATGAGGAAAGGAAGATTAGCCTGGAGAGATTGGTTGGCACCATTTTTTTTTATTGTTTTGAAATAGATCTTAGTATATAGAATTCAATTAATCATAATTTTTGCTTCATGATATCATTTGTCATTTTATTTTTGTATGCTAATAATGCAAGGAAAATCTCTAAACCCATCACTGATGCAAGTAACTAGAACATTGGAAATAGTTTTAATCTCCTAATAAGTTCTCCCACTCATGCTGTAGTTTGATGTCACTTTTTAAGCAGGAAAGTGGGGGCAATATGGAGGTTGGTTAGAAGGTAGGAAGAGGCTGGAGGTGAGATCAGTTAGGGATAGTAACTGAGTAGCAAGAGGATGAGATATAACTTTAGCAGTGACTGTGCAATGAAGAGCAGGGTGGGGCTGGATTCATAAGTGAGTGCATTATGGCGTTGTCACATGGCACATGCAATGAAGAGCTGGGTGGGGCTGGATTCACAAGTGAGTGCATTATGGCATTGTCACATGGCACATAGGTGTTACTCACCAGCTCTTTACATATGTTTAGATAAAGCACATGATGATGAAATTGTCCTTGGGTTATTTGCTTTCATGCTTTCAATATTTTAGTGCTACAAAGCTAGAGAATATCAACATTTTTATTTCAGATTTAAGATTTTGTTGTAAAATATTTAAGACATAAAATATATACAAAAGGATGTAAAGTTTAATGCTTTGAAACCCCATATTCATACTACCTAGTATAAAAAATTAAACATGTTAACCCTTGTATTCCCTCTTCCCGATTTCATTTTTCTCTTTAGCCCCCATAGTAACTACAATTTAAATTTTCTGCTTATCATTCCCTCTCTTCCTCTCTCTCTCTCTCTCTCTCTCTCTCTCTCCCTCTCTCCCTCTCTCCCTCTCTCCCTCTCTCCCTCTCTCCCTCTCTTTCTTTCTCCCCCTCCTCTCTTTCTTTCTTTCTTTTTGAGTCAGAGCCTCACTCTGTTTCCCAGGTTGAAATGCAGTGGCATACTCACAGCTCACTGCAACCTTGACCTCCCAGGTTCAGGCAATCCTTCACCTCAGCCTCCCAAGTAGTTGGGACTACAGACAAACCACCACACCCAGCTAATTTTTAAATTTATTGTAGAGATGAGGTCTCATTTTGTTCCCCAGGCTGGTGTCCAATTCTTGGGCTCAAGTGATCCTCCTGCCTGTTATCCCAGGTGTGAGCCACTGCGCCTGGCTTATTTTCTTACTTAACAGCAACTTTTACTACATTCATATGTATCGCTAAGATATTTATTGTATTGATCTGTATATAAATGGTATGATCTGTATGTATTCCTTGGCAGTCCTGTTTAGGTTAGAGTTGTTTATGAGATCCATTCATAACATTAGTTTACTCATTTTCACTGCTGTCTGTTGTGTGCATGTACTATGATCTGTTCATCTCTTTTCCTATTAGTGGATATTTCAGTGTTTTTAATGTTTTGGTACTACAGCTAATGTTGTTACAGACATTTTTGTCAATACTTCCTTGTGTACATATGCAAGAGTTTTTTTTAAGTTTATGCTTTTAAGAGTGGAATTGCTAGGTGCTAAGATATAAGTACCTTCAAGTTTATTAGCTATTACTAAATTGCTCTCCAAATTGGTTGAACTAATTTACGCTCCCATTGAAAGTGCCATATAGAGCACACTCCTGAATTTTACTGCTGGAAGACAGCCTATGTTTTTGTAGACTAGTGCTTCTCAACAAGGGCAAGATGGTATGTGATGTATGGGAATGCCCTCCACCAAAGCACAGACTTTTCCCTCCCCCTTTTCCTCTCTAGGTCTTAACCCCTTGGTTTGCATATGCTCTTGGTACTGAGGAATTTAATTATGAAAAGTCTTACTTGGTCAGCCTAACTTGCTCTTTGAGAACTGTAGTTTACTGGTTAATTGATTTAATGGCTTATTCCTAAAGCCCTTATAACCCCGAATTTTCATTTGTCTTGTATTGTTGATTATTCTGCCTAACCCTGCAGTTTAAAAAATTGAAATATATTAGAATCTTTGTCTCCAGTGTTGCTGTCATATACAATCTGAAGAAGTGGATTGCCGTTTTCATATGTAATCTTAAAAAAAATTTTTGCGGCCGAGCGCAGTGGCTCAAGCCTGTAATCCCAGTACTTTGGGAGGCCAAGGTGAGGGGACTGCCTGAGCCCATGGGTTTGAGAAGGCCTGGGCAACTTGGCGAGACCTCATCTCTACAATAAATCAAAAATTTAGCCGGGCATGATAGCATGCGCCTGTAGTTCCAGCTACTTGGAAGTCTGAGGTAGAAGGATCGCCTGAGCCCAGCAGGTTGACACTGGGGTGGCCGTGAGCGTGTGTGCCACTGCACTATAGCCTGGGCGATGGAGTGAGACTCCAACTCAAAAAAAAATAAAAAATAAAAAAAATTTAGCTTAGCTGACATCTTAAAGGCAGGAATGCTGTAATATAATAAAACCACAAAAAACAAGCAGGTTTCTCTGGGAAATTTTGGTTTAAAGTTGCCTAGCAAAGAGTCTTGCAGTGGACGTAGAATTCTGCTTTCTCAACTTCGCTAGGTTAGCTGTGATTCATCCATCTGTTTTCCACCTTTCAAAATTTTGTTGGCTGGACGCGATGGCTCATACCTGTAATCCCAGAACTTTGGGAAGCGGAGACGAGAGGATTGCCTGAGCCCATGGATTTGAGACCAGCTTGGGCAATTTGGCGATACCTCACCTCTACAATAAAAATTTAAAAATTAGCCGGGTGTGCTGGTGTGTGCCTGCAATTCCAGTTTCTTGGAAGGTTGAGGTGGAAGGATTGCCCTAGTCCAGCAGGTCAAGGCTGCGGTGACTGTGAGTGTACCACTGCACTCCAGCCTGCATAACAGGGTGAGACTGTGACTCAAAAAAAAAAAAAATTGTTGTTACTGACTTTCCTCCTGTTTTCATTATATTTTGGGGCTTCTTTACCTTTAATTCCACTATGTTCTAGTAGAATTTTGAGAGGAGACAAAACTAAATGCATAGTCAATGTGTTTTCTTTTATAGCCTTCTTTTAATTCCATTTAATTCTCTTGATAGTCTAAGGAGTAAAGAGGTAAAAGTGGGATCAGAACTAAGGTGTTCTGGTTGCAAAACCTGTATTCTTTTTTTTTTTTTTAATTTTTTTTATTATGGTATTATGGGGTACAGTTAGGGGTTAGGCATACAAAATTGCTTCGTTCAGGCACCCTTGATGATAAGAGGTGTCTCCCCAACCCCACAATCCCCCTACTGGGAATATACCCTGAAGAACACAAATCACTCTATAAAAAAGATACCTGCACACGTATGTTTATCGCAGCATTGGTCACAATAGCACGAACCTGGACACAACCATGCTGTCCATCACAAGAGGACTGGCTTATAAAAATGTGGTACCTATACACTATGGACTACGACGCAGT
>CAUYQG010039283.1:0-34418 GCA_963574415.1 Tarsius wallacei | reverse complement strand
GGCTTACGGATCACCTTAGCGCAGTTGGTCTCGTCTGTGGTTACGGTGAGGGTGCCCTTGCACTCCAGCCGGTGCGACATAGTTGGACTCCAACTAAAAAAATAAAAAAAAAAAAAAGAATCAAGCTCATCACACATAGGTTTCATTCATTCGGTCTTCCAACAGGTATATATAAGGCGCCTACTATGTGCTACACATTCTTTTAGACGCCCAGTGATTTCTGCCTTCGTGGAGTTTACCTGGTAGACGCGGGTGGGAGGAGCAGTAAACACACTAAGCAGATGACCTCATATGTTAGAAGAAAATAAGTGCTGTTGAAATATTGAATCGGGTCAGTGAGCAGGGCAGCGCTGGCAGGGTAGTCAGGGTGGACCTCATTGAGGAGGAGACACTTCAGCCAAGTCTTACAGGTGAGGGAATTATCCAAGCAGATGTCAAGCGGAGAGCATTGAGTAAGAACTAGAGCAAATGCCCATACAAGAGTCGGCCTCGTGTGATCCAGGAGCAACAGAGAGGTAATTGGTCAGAAGGTCATGGGGGCTTTACTGCCTTGGGCTTTTTCAGAGAAAAGTAGCCATTTGCAAGTTTTTGAACAAAGGAGCTAAGTGATCTCACTTGCTTTTAAAAAGGATCCCTCTGGCTGCTCTGTGGAGATTATACTCTCTCTCTCTCTCTCTCTCTCTCTGGCTGCTCTGTGGAGATTATACTCTCTCTCTCTCTCTCTCTCTCTCTCTCTTTCTGTGTGTCCCTCTGTCTTTCTCTCTCTTTCTCTCTGTCTCTCTCCATCTCTGTCTCTCTGTGTGTGTGGTGTGTGTTTCAGGGGCGGGAGGAGACAGGCAGAAGAGTTAGGAGGCCACTTAATCCACGCAAGAGACGTTGGCATCTCCACGAGAATGTAGCCGTGGAGTGCTGCAAAGGAACCGGACTCTGGATTCATTCTGAAAGCCCAACTGGCAGGATTTCCTGATGGGCTGGTTGTGAAATGAGAGGGAACGAAAGGCCAAGGATGACATCGAGTTTTCTGGCCTAGGCAGGTGTGAAGATGAAGTTGCCATCACCTGTGAAAGGGAGGCCAGCAGGTGGAGGACGTTGGACCGTGGAGATTAGGAGTTGAGCTTAAAATGCGTTGAGCTTAATAGATTTCTGTCATTAATATGATTACAATGTATTGTGATAATATTATGTGCTATCCCCTTATTTTACAGATTGAAAATATTGTGATTTACACCTTGTGCTTGTCTAGAAAAGCTAAAAAGTCGTGGTGAGGAAGGTTAAAGATACCTCTGAAAAGCAGCCTAGGACCTGCAAAAAGTGATTTTACGGACTAATCTTATCGGCATGTTAAGGAAGTATAATATCTCTCGGGGAGGAAACCACTGGATGTCAGACAATCTCCTTACTTGAGGAAACCAGCCTGCTTGTTCTGACGAATGTGATGTCTTCATCGTTTCTCTCTCCCACCAGTCGCACACGGGATTTCCTGTGCACGGAGCATATTAGCGATGACAACCTGCCACGGGTTACAGCTGGGGCTCTTTGGGAACACCAACGGAAGCTGCCAGACCCAGAGCACAGATCAGAGAAATAGGGTCTTCCCCCCAAACTGATAGTTTTCCAACCAGAATGGCCCACAGTTAATGCCTGAAGTAATAGGAGAAAACAAACAAACAAACTTCATGGTTGGATGAAACAATTAATTCTGGTAAAACATACAGGAAAGTATCTGAAAACTCAAGCAAAAACTCTGTGGGGCGAGTGGATTTTTTGTGGGGCTCTATGCAGGATGGAGCAAAGGAAATATCTAGTTGTTTTTCCTCTTCAGTACGCTGGTCCAATCTTAACAAATCTAGAAGTTAGGTCTAGGCTGGCACTGCCCAGGGAGTGAACTCATTGAAAGTTCTGGTGGTCCTCACTTATGTTATTCCCAAGACAGCATCCCCATTGGGTTAATTTTTTTTCCTATTCTTCTCTTTGGAACAGTGGCTTCTATAAAATAAATAATTTATTATGGTTGAATAAAGGAGAAACAATGAATGTTTTGACTCCAGAAATTAAACAGGATTTCATAGCTGTATTAGATAGAACCAGTGGATACTGTGTTTAAGAAGAGACCTAATAATTATGTGGCACAAAGAACAAAGAAATGTGTTCCTCTCTTATGTAACAACTCCAAAGTCAGCATTTCAGGCCAATGATCCGTGAGGTCATTTGGGAACCCAGCCTGATGGTAGCTCTGCCATCTTCCACATGAGGTCTCCAAGGTTAGTTTTTTTGTTTGTTTTTTGTTTTTGAGTTGGAGTCTCACTTCAACACCCAGGCTGGAGTGCAGTGGCACACTCACGGCCACCCCCAGCGATGACCTGCTGGGCTCAGGCGATCCTTCCACCTCAGCCTTCCAAGTAGCCGGAACTGCAGGCGCGTGCTACCACACCTGGCTAACTTTTTGATTTATTGTAGAGATGGGGTCTCGCCAAGGTGCCCAGACTAGTCTCGAACTGGTGGGCTCAGGCAATTCCTCACCTCGGCCTCCCAAAGTGCTGGGCAAGGTCACTTTTATGTCTACCAATTCCTGGAGAAAGGAGGAAAGAGTATAAGTTCAAGATTACCAGAAAGTTTAAGAACTTAATCTTAGACCATCTAGTCAGATACCTCACCTAGGATCCTGATTTTGTTTGGACACTTGGCCAGTATCCATATGTATAACTTGAGGGGCCAAAATAAATTAAATATATCTAGAGGAAATAAGACAACCAACACAATAACCACACCAACAGTAACAAATATAACTACTAACATCTTTTTGGAAAGTTTGCTAAATTTGTGATATTTAAACACACAACAGGACATTCACCTATGTGCTTGGGACTAGGGAAACATCAGTTTACCCGACAGTCAGAAAATAACTGAATATCTTCGTTTAGCAAAACAAACAAAAAACTTTCCCCTTTACCAGAGAAAAGATTAATGTCTAATAACAGTTACAATTTATTGCGTGCCTACCACACATTGGCATTTTATATCTATCATCTCATCCTAACCCTCAGGTGTCCTCTGTAAAAACTTTACGAGAATGTATAAGCTGAGGCCTGGAGAAGTCAAGTAACATCACTGGATCATAAATAATGAGTGATTAAGCCACAGTTTGAAAAAACTTTCTGACTGTGAAGTCTATGCTCTTTCTCCATCTCCACTGACTCCAATGATACCAGGAATAATTTGTGTTTGAGTCAGGTGGGAAGACCAAAGCATTCATGATAAGTTGGGATTATCTTGGAGGAGTTAGGTTAGATTACTCTGTGGAGCTCTAGCAAGCCAGAAAAGTGGAAGGAAGACACAGGAAAGTAGACTGATATGGAGACGGAACAAGCACTTTCCAACTGTACCCGCTGTCTGATAGGAGAGTCAGCTCCACACATGGTAATGAGCTCCCCAGTGCTGGGAGTATCCATGAAGAGCTTGGCAAATATTCATCAGAGTTTCTTGCGATGGAGAGTCCATTCAATGACTTCCTTTCCACGTTTCAATGTTGTGGTTCTTCCGCTTTAACTTCGAATGTATGGGAAGTCATTTTACTTCCTTTGAACACTTTTTAGTTAGGATAATCAGATTTGGAGCTGTGGAGACTTATAGATAACGGATTATTTACTTTCTGAGCTCATTTTAAATTCTGTCAATGATAATAGAATATACTAGGAGGCAGTAGAACTTGCAGGTTAAGAGTTCATTTTCAGAATCAGATAACGGGTGCTCTGACTCCATGACTTCAATCTCACAAACGGTGCCGTTTAAACTCTGCAGGCTTCAGTTTTCCCAACTGCAAATGGGAGTATTCAAGTCTAGCATACAGTGTTCTTGTATTACTTGACATAGTATTTATAGACTTCCTAGCACAGCACCTGGGACATAGTAAGGGTTCGATAAATGATGGTTATATTTATAAGTAATAATAATAACAGAATTGAGAGAGCAATGAACAACACTGAAAAATCTTTACCACGTTGCTTGTCTTCTTGTTCTTCACTTGGTAAACAATTATCTGTAACTATAACCTAGTCCTCCCACACCCCCACCACAAACCACATACCACCACCACCACCCACCAAAGTGTTTTATTAATTGGTTGGTAGAACCCAACGCTCACTTGGGTGGTTTTATTGCCTTCTTCTCAATTATGGCTTCTCATGGGAAAAGGTGTGCAAAATCATCGGGCCTGGATTGACTAAAAACTAAAGTGAGCCATGTGCGATGGCTCAAGCCTGTAATTCCTGCACTTTGGGAGGCCAAGGCGAGCGGATTGCCCGAGCCCACGGGTTCGCGACCAGCCTGGGCAACATGGTGAGACTTCCTCTCTGCAATAAAAATCAAAAAATTAGCAGGGCGTGGTATCACACACCTGTAATTCCGGCTACTTGGAAGGCTGAGGCAGAAGGATCGCCTGAGCCCAGCAGGTCGACGCTGGGTTGGCCGTGAGCGTGCCACTGCACTCCAGCCTGGGTGACGGAGTGAGACTCCAACTCAAAAAAAAAAAAAAGAAAGAAACTAAAGTGAACTCCCAAGGTATACCTGGAAGAAGCACAACTTTTGGAGCAAATTGCAACCTACTCTAGCTTTTGGGAGAGAAGTTGATCTAAAAGTCAAACAGAGATTCAGAAATACTGATGGAACATTTCAATTCTGATGAAGGTTTAAGTATATGCTTTTGTACAGAGGCATGTTTGAAAACTGTCCCCATAATACCATTTTTTTTTGCTTAAGATATAGAATTTTATGGGCATTATAAATTTCATAATTTAAATGTTAATTGCATTGGTTCTGTTGGTGTACATGAATTTGAATCTTTGGAAATCTCCAAGAACAAAGCATTTCCTAGGTAACATGTCCAACATTTGGTAGGTTTAGCAATTGGTATAAAATAATATTTAATACTTATCAAGGCTTACTATGTGCTAGGTAGAAACTGTGTTAGTACTGTATGTGCATTGGTTCGTTTAATTCTCAAATCATGAGAAAGATATACTCTTCCCACCTCCATTTTATTGACGAGGAAGTATACACAGGAAGGTTAAGAAACTCACCCTGAGTCATGCAGCTACTGTCAGAAGCAGAATCTGAACCCAAGCTGTGGCTTCAAACCTATATCTAAACCATTATTCCTGGTTATCTAATTTTGAACAAGTTCCAGGTGAATGTCAGCCAAGGTGGGCCAGGCTTGAGAAGAGCAACACTTGTTATTTTCTGGGTTTTGTTGTTGTTTTTTAAATAATGGTCATCCTAGTAAGTGTGAAGCAATATCTCATTGTGCTGCAATTTTCATTTCCCTAACGATTAGTGATGTTGAATATCTTTTCATGTGCTTATTGTACATATCTTCTTTGGAACATGTCTATACAAGTTATTTGCCCGCTCTTTTTTTTTTTTTTTGAGTTGGAGTCTCACTCTGTCACCCAGGCTGGAGTGCAGTGGCATGTTCCCGGCCACCGCAGCCTCGACCTGCTGGGTTCAGGCGGTCCTTCCCCCGCCGCCTTCCAAGTAGCTGGAACTATAAGCACGAGCCACCATGCTCAGCTAAGTTTTTTTTATTTATTATGAAGATGAGGTCTCACCAAGTTGCCCAGGCTGGTCTCGAACCTACAGGCTCAGGCAGTCCTCTCACCTCAGCCTCTCAAAGTGCTGGGATTATAGGCGTGAGCCACTGTGCCCGGCCAAGTTCAGATATTTGTAACCTAACATTTTTCCTTCTAATGATCCAGTGAATTTCATTTGACCTGGATTCTGAAGCTCAAGAGGGTTAAGGGACTGCTAATGTTTTTTATGCAACCACTGAAATGTTGATGAGATGTCAAAACTGTGTGACTCAAAAGGCTGAGCTTAGCATAACCTTTGAATTTACCACATTTATTTCAGTGACCAGAATATACGACAACGAGGTTGCTTCCCTTGTATCGGCCAACTGTTTGTTGACCAAAAAAAAAAAAAAAAAGATTGTTTCATTTGATAAAATGAATAGCACCTGTTTGTAGAGCAGGACCACATGCCAGGTACTTTTCATATGTTCTCTCACCACCAACTTTTCTTTTCTTTTCTTTTCTTTTTTTTTGAGTTGGAATCTCTCTCTGTCGCCCAGACTGGAGTGCAGTGGCACCCTCCCAGCCACCATAGCCTCACCCTGCTGGGGTCTGGCGATCCTTCCACCTCAGCCTTCCATGTAGCCAGAACTACAGGCACGCACTATCACGCCTGGCTAATTTTTGATTTATTGTAGAGATGAGGTCTCGCCAAGTTGCCCAGGTGGGTCTTGAACCTGCGGACTCAGGCAATCCACTCGCCTCAGCCTCCCAAAGTACTGGGATGACAGGCTGAGCCACGAAGCCCAGCCTACCACCAACTTTTCATATGTTCTCTCATCACCAAAGATAGTAAAACCATTTTTACTATCTTTGTTCTTTTAATGCTGCTCATACCTCGGTAAAGTAGTGTTTTATTAATGTTTCTATTTTTTTCTGTAGAAAGAAAAAGGAGAAATCGTGTTGTTTCCTCTTGTTACTACATTTTAATCTTTAACTTTCATATGTTAGGCTAAAAGGAGTGTACTGCTGACATTTATCCTGACATTTATCCTAACATTTACCCCTGGGAAAGGGGTTCCAGGTCTATAACCCACCTTGGGGAAGAGGAATTCTGTGAGAACAAATTGCTAGGCTCATTTCTAAGATGGGGAAAGTGGGTTACAAAAGATAAGTCGCTTTCTCAAGTTCATATAACAAATAATGAGCTGTGAATTGAATTCAAATCTGGGTGACCCAGAGTGCCCTTCCAACATTCATCTTGACACACACACACTGAGATAAAGGACTGAGCAGAACTTTGGGGACACAGAGAAGATTCAAGCGAGGATGACAGCATTTCATGAAGCCATCACTCCCTCTGTCCAGAATGTCTGCCTCAAAAATGCCCAGGGGAGGAGCCTGAGAACCGTAGGTAAATAAACAGCAAGCTGGGCGTAGTGGCTCACGCCTGTAATCTCACACTTAGAGAGGCTGAGGTGGGAGAATTGCTTGAGGCCAGGAGTTTGAGACCAGCCTGGGTAACATAGCCAGATCTCACCTCCACAAAAAAAGTTTAAAAGATTAGCTAGACGTGTGGCAGCTACTTGGGAGATTGAGGCAGAAGGATCACTTGAGCCCAGGAGTTCAAGACTGCAGTGAGCTATGATTGCACCACTGTACTCCAGCCTTAGTGACAGTGAGACTCTGTCCCTGAAAAAAAATTAAATAAACAGAGCAAACCCTGTGGCAGGAACACCACTGAGGCTATAAGGCATACAACTGGAGCCGCTGTGTTTACTCGGCCGCCTGTGCGTGGAAACCAGAGGGCACTGGGAGGCCAGGACCATGTTCTCCAAACGCCTGCAGCTCAGTCCTGCTTGCTGTCACAGTGGAACAGGCAGCCCATGTGGAAGGTCACATGTCAGTGAGTAATCCCTAAGAAAAGCAACTCTCTGAAGGGCTGATCAACACATCAGGGTCAGGACGCGCCCCACAAACATGTGGCTGTCTTTGCATGTGTGTTCACATTTTAAGTACCTATTAAGATCTGTCAAACATGATCAAGTGTCTTTAATTAAATGCCTGGGCTGGTCTGTATGTACACATATGCAAGTAGTTCTTCCTTCCCACTTGTAACTAGATAAATATTTTTTTATGGAACTTCATGTTAGCTTATTTACCTAAGTGAATAAATAAAATACACTTCAAAGGAATTTCTTTTTTCTTTTGTCCACTCTTGGTATGCCAAGAAACATTTTTCTATTTCATATACATAAAACTCTCCAACTCTTCACGCAGCAAATTAGAATGTAGGAAATCGAGGTGGACGAATGTCACTTAATTGTCGAATCCCTTTGGTTTCCAATGCTTTGGTGAGCATTTGGAACCGTGCAATGTGTCCTGCACAATTTCTCTTAATTTCTAATCCTATGTGTATTTCAAGGGGAGTTTGATCCATCTGGTTCTCATTCACTCATCAAAGTGGTACTCTGTCATTGATGTTTGATGTCCAACATGCTTTGTGGGTTTTGTCTTTATAAAGATCCTTTCTGTCTACCCATTCGTCCTCTCCACAGCACCAGCCACCATCGAGAGGTTATATTTTATTTACCTGACATGATTTCAAATGACCAGAAATGTGCACTTGACCAAATGTCGAAGCTTTCAGTCCTCTGCAGTCATGATTTCGGAGTGTGATAAAGTGTGAGGTCCTGGGTGGCAGGTTGCTGGACTGGGTGGCAGGTTGCATGAGGCCTGCAAGCAGAGCCCACACACTTTGAGCGGTCCCCTGGCTTGGGGTCTGTGACTGCAGTGGATGGCCGTAGGCACGGGGTGGGGGTGGGGGGCAGGGGAGGGCAGAGGGGTTGTGCTCCAAAACTTCTTTCACGTGGCACTCCACACATGTGGCATCACAGACCTCTCCCACCCCCGAAGCACATGCAGCATAAAGAGGCCCCAGACAAAACTTTCTCATCATGTGTGTCATCTGTGATTATTTCCGAACAAGTTCTCAGTTCTGGAGAGCCCTACTGTATCAGGCAAACAGCCACTCAGTTGCACGTGCTATTCCAGAGCCTACCAGTAGGAAACTTTCTGCCGTCTTCTCGGGCCTTGGTGCTTCTCTGAATCGAAGAATGACCAGAAATGCTCAAATATGTCTCATGGTGAGAAAAAACTGAGTTTACCATTCCCAAACCAATGGTAGAATGGGGGCACCGGAAGTGGTCTTTAAGGTCATGCAATCTTTAAAATGTTAACTCTCCAGCTATCTGTGCATATGAAATTGTTCATTTTATTTCTGTATTTTTTTTTCTTCCTTTTAAATGTTTAGTGCTGTGCCCTCGTGGGCCTAGTCAACTTCTCCCACCCATTAGCCACTTAAACATTTACTGAGCACCTACATGGTGTAAGACGCTCTGTGTGGCCCTGAGGCTTTCAGAGGGTAAGCCTGTCCTTGTAAGAGCTACTCACACATTCTCTGCCCGTTGACAGCTGACAGCCCGGTGTCCTTTACCATGCTGAAGCTGTGCCCTTCGGAGCCAGCCTCGCGTGTGTGCACGTGGGCCTGAGCCGACAGACCAGTCACAAGAAAAACAGTCTCCTATGCTTCAAATTAGTCTTTGCTTTGAAAAAACAGCAAGATGCGACACTTTTCCTCACCCATGAGTGGGTCACGACCGACACTTCTCTGACAAAAAACGGGTTAACAAAAGAAAAGCATAACAAATGTATGTAATCCAAGTTGACCATGACACAAAAGCTTTCGGAAGTGATGATCCAAAGACCCAGGGAAGACTATTTTTAGGCTTAGTTCTATAAAGAATGAATTGCCATGTAGAAATGTGATTGGACAAAAAGGGATCATCTAACGGTTAGCAACTGAGGGGGAAAGCCCAGCAAGGCCTATCTGATCAGATTCTTCCTCACCTCTCTGTATAACGTTTCTTCCTCCAGGGTGTGAAGCAAGTCCCCTCTGGAATGAGCATCTTTAAGAGAGAAGGGAGAAGGAAGAGAGTGACCTTTCTAGGTTCCAAGGCTTGCTGTGGGGGAGAAGGGTTCCAGTTCTATACCCGCCTCCGGGAAGGGGAATTCTGGTTTCTATGACTCCCTCTGGGGAAAGAGAGGGCCAGAAGACAGGAGGGCAGGAGAAGGTCAGAGACGCCTTCCTTCCGATGTTCAAAATACTCATCATGTCAAGGCGCCATACTTGGGAATATTGTGTTCTGAGCCCCAACCGTTTCCAACATCAGAGACTAAATGTATGAACATTTAGATAAACTCCAGTACTCTATCACAGTCACATCTCAACTCTCAGCAAGTTGAAGATTCTTCTGGGGCTTTAATGTCTTCATGTGAGGAAGGGAGGAATCCATAGACGTGAGAAGGCAGTAAGTAACTCATGACTTACAACTTTGCCTTTGTGATAGCGAGTGATATTTTGTAAATTAAAAGAAATTGAAAGTTTCCCCTTTCTCTGAGCTGACTTTCTAGTTATCCCACCTTCCTCAACAATTGCATTTTATCATTATGTCATAAATAAGAAGTTTTCAGGCTGCCGACTCATATTCTAGTGAGGTCATCTAAATTTTTAGGACCTCAAATAGAAATCATATTAGGGAAAGAAAGAGCCTAGCTGAAACTAGACATGTTGAGAGCTTATCTTGCCAGGACACAGGCTTCTCAGTGGGTGGGGAGATGGCCATTGCTGCCTTTCTTTCTTTCTCCCTCCACTGAATTTAAGCAGATGGAGTTAGTCACCATGCAAGGGAGCGTGTGGAAATGTCAGTATTCGTGGTTGCCAGGTCTAAGTCTGCCAGGCTGTCATTTCTCTGGGAGCCCAACGTAGGCACTGAATTTTGCCCTCACCCACCCAATGATACACATGCCCCTTAATCTATCTTCCTGCAGGAGGGCTCGCTTGGCACTGTCCAGCCCGAACTTAGAGCCAGCCTTTCCCTGGAGTCCCTTCCCGTGAATTCCAGCCTGCAGCATGAGGGCTGAATAGAAAACAGCGTCCAGAAATGCAGCTGGAAGGGCTGACCGGAATTCAACCTAATGTTGAGAATAGCAGGAAGGCTTCTATTATTCTACTTCATTCTATCTGCCGGGAGGCAGCGCGGCGCCTGGAGTCTGACTAAGCTTAAGTCATTTCCCTGGATTTCCGAGTCACAGCCACGGTGCCACTAAAGCCAAATATCTCACTCCCGAGACTCACTACACTTCCTGATATAGGATGCACTTGCCTGTCTCCTGGTGACCTTAAACACTAATAAAGGAGTCATAACATGACCTAGACAAGACCCAGGAGCCAATGCAAATGCAAGTGATTGATGGGAGTGCTTTTGGTTATCTACTGTTTGTCCTCACACTTCAATGTGGTGCTTTTTCTTAGGATTGTGTAGGTAGGAGGCATTGCTCTCCACATGGCTGAGGGTTAATTCTAAGGTGTGGCAAAAGAAACTGTATGTTACAGACCAGAAAGCTACAGGCACCAGCTGATTTTTTGCTCTCTCTTCCCCTGGCTTGCTGGCGGGGTGGCCACAGCACTTTGGAAACAATTCTCAAACGCGAATTGTCTGCGGTTCTAGGCACAGGGGTTAGAGGAGCGAATTCTCTCATTTGCATTGCTTACTGCTTTGATCTTCTCTGCTTGCTTTCCCTCTAATGTTGCTATCAAAGTGATTAGCATTTCTGCAGAAAGATTATGAATTCACCATCTCTCCTTTCTTCTTTTAGTCTCTTTATATTCTTTCCAAAATGAGATAAATGTTTGGTCTGATGCATAATGTGAATCTATGATTAAAATATCCACTCAAACTATGAATCATCTCATATGTTTGTGGGTTGTCACACTGCAGTATCTTTAAGCTCCAATTCCTCCTATGACTCTGACTTTTGGTATTTTTACTACGCCTATCCCTGTCTACAGGATACATTTAGATTCAGAAGATCCGTTGATATCAAACTGGGCAGAATGGCAGGCTGCCTGAATGTTCGCTTCCACTTTGTGTTTAGAAAGCATCCACTAAATAGTCAACATACAAGGAGTGCTTGTGTAACCTGCCCTGGAAGTTTCAGTCTGCCACTATCGGGGAGCAACGGTCTAAGGTGACCCATTAGAGGCATGGCCAGGAATGGTCATCCTACATGAGCAAAAGCAAATGGGGTCAGACTGCTTCAGTGAGCATGCCAGAGTCAGCCTGGAATGACACACCTACTCTACATGACAGCAGCTCCTGCAGGCGAGGGCTGTGCTGTAAGCACCCCTGGCTTCTTCTGTTAGCCTGCCATGAGTTTATCACTTATTGAATCTTTCCTCAACCTACTTCTGCTTTTATCTTCCACTACATCTTGGAATAATGAGTCTCAATTGTAATATGTACTCTGTGTAAGTTTTTCTTTCATTCTTATCATTCTCTCTGTCCATTTTGAGACGGACGACTGAATTTGAAAATAAATTTTGAATAAATTATTCTAAAAGTTCCCATCCAGATTTCATATATTTCTAATATATTTCCCTTTAATACTTTCATTTCTAGGCTGAAGAATCTCACCACTTGTTTTCAGTCTGTTCTTTTAGATTCAGATTTAGTTAATACTTTTGAGTTCCTCTAAGTGCTGGGCATCAGGTTAGATTCTTTTTCATACAATAGTAATAATATCTAACATCTATTAGGAGCTTACTACATGTCAAGCATTGTTGAAATAGTGTACATGAATTATCTCACTTAATTCTTTCCACCATCCTATAAAGAGTTTTATCTCATTTCCTAAGAATAACCTCATGAATTTACATGATGATCCTTATTATACAGATGGCCATGCTAAGGTTCAGAGAATTTTAAGCACCTTGCTCAAGGCCAAGGACCAAGAATCGAGATTCACAACCAAATCTTTACCCATATTAACATCCTCCAATCCATTTAGCTGTATTGCATAAATCCATGGTAAACTCATTTTAATTTTACTGGGTACTTGCCTCATCTAAACAATTCATAAAGCTGGGTTGTTTCTCATTTGTTATACAGATTAAGTTTTTAAAGTAAATTTCTGAATTATTCTCCTACCTGTCTGTTGTACATTGATACTGAAACACAAAGAAGGTAACCTGATACAGTATCTGGATAGAACACAATGAAATTATACAGGAGCAGACCCAGATATCAAATACATAACATGCCATAAGCATACTTTCTCATCAAAGTTGCAAATTCCATGCTCTATCCAGATATTCAGTACGCTAGGTTGGTACCTTTGAAACTTTAATTCACTTGCTGTGCTTGGTTACTCACACTTTGTTTATGGAAATGATATGAAATAGCAGTGATTGTCTGTTGAAAGGAAATTCTCTGTCAAATAATCTGGAGCCAGAAACTGAAGTCTCTAAAAATATTTAAACATGTGCATATTCAAAAGGATTTTCCTTTCACTTTATAAAAAAAATTCATGCCCATTTCCTTAATCCTTTCTTCCAAAGATTTTTTTTCCACCCTTTACTCACTTTTGGACATGCTCCAAATTCTGTTTCTCTCAAGTGAATTTACCAACACTAAGTCTTTAGGAGACTTCCTAAAGATGTTTATGTTTTCTTCTTGCATTCCAAATTCTCCACATCATGCTGTCAACAAACACCATTCTATAACACACCCCCTCTGACACTTTACTACGAAAACAAAAACTCCAGGGTTTTTTTTTTTTTTTTTTTTTTGGTTTTTGGGGCGATTTGGTTTTTTTGCACATAGGGATTAAAATTTACAGACGGATGGTGTTATGGTTTGAATGTGTCCCCCAAATTTCACGTGTTGGAAATCTAATCCCCAATGGGGCAAAATTAAAGGCCTTTAAGAAGTAATTGGATCACGAGGACTCTGCCCTCATGAATAGATTGAGTCATTCATGAGTGAATGTGTGAACGAATTAGTGAGTTACTATAAAAGTGGGACTGATGGCTTTCTTTATAGGATGAGGAGGAGACCTGAGCTAGTGTCCTCAATGCTTTTGCCATCTGGGCTGTCTCAAGGCCCCTTTAGAGAGTCCCCACCATCAAGGAGGCTCTTGCCAGATGCAGTCCTTCAACCTGAGACTTCTCAGCCTCCATAACTGTAAAACAAGACATTTCATTTTTTGAAAAATGAATCGTGGCCGGGCTCGGTGGCTCAACCTGTAATCCCATCGCTTTGGGAGGCCGAGGTGAGTGGATGACCTGTGCCCGCTTGTTCGAGACCCACCTGGGCAACTTGGCGAGACCTCATCTCTACAATAAATAAAAAAAAAAAAAATTAGCTGGGCGTGGTGATGTGCGTTTATAGTCTCCGGCTACTTGAAAGGCTGAGGCAGAAGGATTGCCGGAGCCCAGCAGGTAGAGGCTGCGGTGGCTGGGAGCATGCCACTGCACTCCAGTCTGGGCGATGGAGTGAGACTCCAACTCGAAAAAAAAAAAATGAATTGCTCAGTTTTAGGTAGTCTGTTATAAGCAACAGGAAATAAATGAATACACATGGTTTAGTTTTCCTTTTGAATTAAACCACTTTTTCCTTCCCCACTTACTCTCAAACCTGGAGAGCCTTTGTTTTTGTCTTTCACTCGGTTCAGAGGCATCGGCACACTTTGCTCTGTTCTCCTATCTGAAATTGGCACTTTAAACTTGATCCCAGGATCATAACTCACAGAATAGTACATTTCCCTGGGATGTCACAGTGACCTAATAATACAGCCCTCTCTGAGTTTGTAGACCTGTCCTCAAACATAGTTAGCACACATTTTCATGTGGAAATAACATCCTCGGCAAAGTGCCATGCGACTTGTTTTTTTTGTTTGTTTGTTTTTTAAATTAAAAAGCTCCTTAAATGTGATGTTATTTGCAGATGGAAAAACTGGACTTGATGAAGTTGATGCTTCAATGATGCAACTGGTCCTGCTTAAACTCTTCTCTGTCTGGAGAGAGGAGGGCAGAGACTCTTGATTTCCACAGCATGTGCTGAGGAAGAGAGTGAGTGGATCTTGACTTCATTCAGGGCTGTGTTCTGCTGCAGAGTCAGCAACACTCACCCTTGAATTTCCAAGAGCTTGTCTTCTTCCAAGAGACTGATTCAAACACAGAATCTGGTCTCGTGTATCTTTTTGAAAAAAATACACATCAGGAAGAAAATCCTGGGCTTCTTGTAAAAATGCCACTGAAATGCTTCCTGGTGATTTCTCAGCAGCTATTTGTTCACCAGATAAATTTTTTCACTGGCATTTCACCAGATAGTAATTGAAATGCTGAGCTAACTTTTTAGCCATCCTTGCATGCATGGATAATTAATAAACTGATTAATAAGTTATAGTGATGGGAGACCATTAAACCACGATAAATCACAATAATTATTTTAGTCTTGGCCTAATGATAATAAAAGTTTTCTATGGATTTCAAATCATTTACACATAATGAAATAAAAAAAAATCTTCTTCAATATTCGAATATGATACTGAAGCCAAAATAGGACCTTCTCATTTTTAGGTTTGGGTTATGCTTTATTTCTGTTGTATCTGTTTCAGAATGTGGTTGCTTCATAAAAAGGATACTTTTTTTTTTTAGGTAGTGAAGGGTTCAACTACATTTTATTTCCCCCAAAATCTTATTAGGCCTTGGCAATAAGTGTTGCACATTTCTCCAGAAAAATCTAAGACAGTGGCTCACACCTGTAATCCCATGACTTTGGGAGGCTGAAGTGGGAGGATTGCTTGAACCCAGGAGTTTGAGACCAGCTTGGAAAACACAGCAAAACCTCCTTTCTACAAAAAAATTTTTAAAATAGCCAGGCTTTGTGGATTGCGCCTGTAGTCCCAGCTACTCAGGATGCTGAAGTGAAAGGCTCTATCACCTGAGCCTAGCAGGCTGAGGTTAAGGTAGCCGTGATCGTCATGAACACACCACTGCATTCCAGTCTGGGCAACAGAGGAAGACGCCAACTCAAAACAAAACTAAGATGTTACCTAAAAGAGGCTTTCAAAAGTATCGATATCAGTGTTTCTTTGATTATGCTCCGAGGAGCCTGAAGCGTTTCTCAGAGACCCTGAGGACAGGGCCAGGGGCTGGGATGGGAGAGTGTAGAGATGGTTTGTGCGGTGGAGAGGTATTCACCTCTGGTTGAGTTGAACAGTTCTTCTTTTGACCTGTTTTACACGTTGGACTTTTGTATAATGTTTTGTTTGTGTGAAAAAAGATCCATGTGGTACCTGAATACTAATAACCTCACTAATAATTAAAAGGACTTGAATACAATGATAAAATACCTGAATTTTATAGGTGAGGAAACTGAGCTTCAGAGAGAATAAATGACTTGTTTAAGTAATACGGCCAGGTACAAACATAACTGAATGAGTGATTTCTAAAAATTAAAAGCCTATGTTCAGTGTAATCAGTACTTATCAAAGACTTACAAAGTGTAAAACACTCTGGTAGGCCTCCAAGAAATGAAGAAAATAGCTCTTAGCCCTAGCATAAAAACGTACTCTGAAATACAAAAGGAGAAAAAACCCCACAGAAGATCATCCCACCCAACCTATTTGTTTTAGAATTTAGCAACTTTCTCAAACTCACACTTATGTAAATGTCACAACCAAGACATCAATCTGAATTTTCTTACTCCAATTTTAGTGCACCTTCCACTATATCAGTATGCCCCTAAATTCGGTTTATGAACATCTAGTCTCAGGATGATTTTCCACTTGAAAAATGGAATAGAGCATTTGCATTTTAAAGGTTCTGAGAAGTCCTATAGTAAAGACATGTGCTTAGACTACAGTTCCAAAATTTATAACCATGAAATACTGTTCATATCACATGTAATTAAATCCCAAAGCACATAAAAAATTTGAGAATCTCAGCACTATACCTTGCCTCTAAACTTTACTAGATCTGAAACTGAAATCTGGTAGGGTCTTCTTTTAAACTCTACATTTCCATGGTTTACATATCATTGTGGTTTGAAAAATGTGATCTCGGTGATAACTGTTAGACCAGATGTGCTCTCTAGATGCATATATTGTGTTTAAATGTTACAGAATATATTCTATCCATGTATCTACATAAGAATGAATTAAATGCAATATACCAACTGTTAACGATGTGTTGTTTTAGCTTTACAAATACTTCATACCTGTTTAATAGTCATCAGAAAAATCTCAATGCATTTTTGTATTTCTTCTAAATATAATGCAGGCATTGCAATTCACTGGAAATGTATCAATTTTAGTACAATAAGGATTGACGAATGCCTTCTTGCCCAATGTTCAGAGATAAATAACTTTTCTGCAAAAGAAAAATCAATTTGTTTTTCTTACAAGACACATGCATCTCAGTGCATTTTGTTTTGGTCAGAAGGCTAAATATAAAAATAAATAAAATTTTACCCCCAAAAAGCTGTTTTTTGGTGCACCGGATCAAAATAATAATACCATAAAGCTTGGGGGAAAACCTGTTCTTACAAGATTTTCAGACCAATTTTTCAAGATCAAAAGTGTTTATACAAGCTCACAACACTTTGGATCTTTTCCCAGACAAAATCTCTAACACTTCTGAGGTTGGCCCATCACTAATATTTACAAGATTTTTGACATTTCATGGGATGGACTCACAGGCCTTCATGATAGGCAGCTTCTAAATGTGATGGAGTGCCAGAACAATTTGCAGTGTGTGGAAGGCGGTCAGATGGCACTGACGTTTCACAACAGGAAGGAAATGATTTGTAGGTACCGGAGCCAGTTGTATCTTGTCAGCTCTGTGGGTTGAGAAATGTCACTGGGGACCCATTAGTACACAGACAGCCGTGCTGCCCACCTGAGAAGTGCTCCTTGCCAAGGGATTTGAGACCTGTGTTTAGGCAAGTTTCCTTTCTGTAGTATTACATTTCCTTACAGAAAGCTTCTAGAAACAGGCCCTCAAGTATACGGATTCTCTTAACCCTTTATAGTAGAGCCGAGCATAGTTCCTTACACTTATTAGGACATCGTAACAGGACTTTCATCAAATGCACGCCCTTACCAACTTGACACAGGGAAAATATATTCTGAACTCCCTAGTGACATACCCCCCAATGATCCATTGATCCACTGTGATTTATTTAATTTTTTCCAAAGTCTGAATGCTTCCGATGATTGTACAATTATTGTATTTTTATTGCAAGGGCAAAAATAGAATAAAGCCGTAGATGCCTTCTTGCCAACTAAAAGTAGTATTCTTGTCCAAAATCAGTATTATTACTTAGTCCGTTTTAAGAGACCCCTTTCTCTGGATCGTGAGGGTTCATGCCTGTGTCATTCACACTCAAGGTTCTCCAATCTCGAACGTTATCTTGTACGATCAGGTGTAAGAAATTTTTTTTAGCTATGACAAAGATGAACGAGACGTGGCCTCTGCCCTCGGAGAGCTTCAAACTAATTGTGGAATCAAGACAAACATATGCAGAAGATATCGCTTACCAATCAACAGTGCTTGGTACAGAAAGCACTATCACAGAGGAGGTGGTTCATATGCTCATACTAACAAAAAAAAAAGAGAGAATTGGTAATTCTATCCTTCCCTCTGCCCTCGAGATAAATGAGCAGAGACTATCTTCACTCAACGTGCCTCTTTCAAAAGCCAGAACGCCTCTCCACAATCCCCCACTCCCTCAACTTCCCCTCACCTCCCACAGCCCTGCTGTTTGTTCTTCTTGAATCTGGGGTGCTTTCTCCATCCTCTTCCTAACGGTATCCAAGGCTTCACCCTTTTCTTTTGCTACCCCGCCCTAGCCCTGCTTTTTATGGGAATCAGATCTTTCCCTTCCCAGGGTTCTGCAGCGTGATGAGGCCAGTTTAAAATGGCAGTACAAGGGGGCACACCCACAAACATGACTCCAACTGGAGTTCTCCTCCCCCGAGTGAGTCCATGTTTATGGATGTGCTTGGTAATTTATAACCGGCAGTCCTGTAACACGGCCTTAGGCTATTTCCAAGGCAGCTCCCAGGAGACCAGGAGGCAGTTCGCAGTGAGACGGCTAAGGAGACAAGCAAGAGTTGCCTAAGAGTCCAGCCCTGTTGGAATATGTCCTGTAAAGCAAGACTGCCTGTTGAAGGAAATAATTACGAGAGGCTGCCGAACTGCCATGGCGATAGAAACTTAACCCAAGTGTTTTCAGGTAACTGCCAGCCCTGGGCCTGGCTGCCTGCCACGGGCCCCAGAGCACACGGCCCTGTGTGAAGTGGGTGTTTTACAGCAAGTGACAGCGGCGCAGCTGTTTGCATTAGAACTTAACCTAGGTGTGCCAGACTGCTATGCCAAAGCACGTCTTACTGCTTCATTAATTCAAAAGCAATCCACATTAAAAAAAAAAAAAGCATTTGAACCTGCCTGCTGGTTTCAGTTCCCTGTCAAAAAGTAGTTATTTAATTCAATTTAATAAAATATTTGTAAGTACCTGCTATGTGTTTGACACCTGGAAATAAGGAAGGCACAGGCCCTAACCCAAAGACAGGGTCATTGCCACAGCTCCTTACCAAGTAGGGAGGGACACACACACACACACACACACACACACACACACACACACCGTCGTAATTCAATGATAGATATAAAAATAAGCCGGGTTCGGTGGCTCAGCCTGTAATCCCGCGCCTTGGGAGGCTGAGATGAGTGGATTGCCTGAGCCCACGGGTTCGTGACCCGCCTGGGCAACTTGGCGAGACCTCATCTCTACAATAAATCAAAAAATTAACCTGGCAAGGTAGCACGTGCCTGTAGTTCCAGCGACTTGGAAGGCTGAGCCGGAAGGATCGCCGGAGCCCAGCAGGTCGAGGCTGTGGTGGCCGGGAGCGACCACTGCACTCCAGTCTGGGTGACAGAGTGAGACTCCAACTCAAAAAAAAAAAAAAAGAAAAATAGAAATAAATATGAGCTAAAAGGGGATATAGACAAAAGAATGGTCAGGAATTACTTCCCAAAGGTGATGCTATTTAACTGGACTTTGCAGAATATACTCTCTGGGCACAAAAGAGAGGGGAAGGGCCTCACAGACAGAGAGAATGTAGTGCCCCAAGGGATGGAAATGGGAACTAGAAAGTGGTGGTGAGAGAAACAGGGAACAGCTCAGGCCTACTGGAGGTAAAGCGTACAGATGAGTCTGAGCAATCAGTTCTTAGTTGTAGAGCCCTGGAGGCCAAGCTAGGACCAGATCCGCCCAGCTCACGTAGGAAGCCATGAAAGGCACGTGATCAAGTTCATGTTCTGAAAGCTCACTCTGGAAGCACCTCTTGGAGGACACGTTGGAGAGGAAGATCCAGTCAGCTAAGAGACTGCTGCAACAGTCCAGGCAGGAGAAAGTGAGTGCCTGGAGCGAGGCATTCACAGTGATACCACTGAGGAAAGGATAATTCTGCTGGGTGGGCTCAGAGAAACCACCACAGTTCCCCCATTGTTTCTGCAGCCAGACTCCAGGTTTTGGTGTACACAGATTTGCTGGTGAATAATTAGGACCTCCATGGTCTCAGAAAGAAGTACTCATGGGAGAATACTAAAATGATAGTGTCATAGAACATTGAAATGAGAAGACACCCTGAGAGGTCAATTCCAACTCCGTCATTTTACCTACAAGATAGTTGGCTAATGAATGAAAAATTTCAGCCTGGCAGTCAGATACCAGCCAGGGAGACATGGATTGTCTGGTGGAATGGTGCTGGGGTGAACGGTGTTGCCAGAAAAGATATGTTGAAATCCTAAGCCCTGGTGCTTGTGAGTTGACCTTATTTGGAAATAGGGTTTTCGCAGATGAGGTCTTTAGAGTGGGCCCTAACCCACTTATGCTTATAAAGAAGAAGATGGGCCGGGCGTGGTGACTCAAGCCTGTAATTCCAGCATTTTGGGAGGCCGAGGTGAGGGGACTGCCTGAGCCCATGGGTTCAAGAACAGCCTGGGCACCTTGGCAAGACCTCATCTCTATAATAGATTTTAAAAATAGCTGGGCATGGTAGCATGCGCCTGTAGTTCCGGCTCCTTGAAAGGCTGAGGCGGGAGGATCACTGGAGCCCGGAAGGTTAACGCTGGGATAGAGTGGCCGTGACTGTGCTCCTGCACTCCAGCCTGGGCGATGGAGTGAGATTCGAATTAAAAAAAAAAAAAAAAAGGCCATGTGAAGACAGAGACAGAGAGAACACCATGTGAGATGGAAGCCAAGGATTGATGGCCACCACCAGAACTTAGGAAGGGGCAAGAAAGACTGCACCCAGAATCTCAGAGTGAGCATGACAAGTCAATATTTTGATTCCCAACTTCGAACCTTCAGATCCGTAAGAAAACACATTTCTGTTGTTTTAAGCTACCTAGTTTGTGGTACTTTTTAATGGCAGCCCTAGGAAACGAATACAGATATTGTTAAGGTTTAAACATCATGTGTGTGTGTGTGTGTGTGTGTGTGTGATGAAGCTCCCTCTTAAATAGCTTCAGAGTTAATGCCTAACGCAGATATACATTCAAATAAAACAAAACAAACTATAAGCGTTACACACCGTCAACTGATTTGCTGCAATAATAAATCTCATTTTCAATGAGTTTTCATACGTGAAAACATTTTAACTAAAATCAGAGTATATTTTAAAACATTTTCATCCATGGTATCATTTAATCTTCATATCAGTTTTGGGAGGTATGGATAGTGAGAAAGGGGCTGATGGCACCCAAGTTACCGCGTGAGGGAGCAACATCAAATTACAAGACTTTGAACTTCAAATGCTGTGTTCTTCCCTGCATTCTGCCCTATCAGTGACTTTAGTAGCGACTCCCTGGTGAGAACCATTTAGGATATGCTGAGTTTATGAATGAGAAAGGTCTCTGCCCTGGGATTGCTTAAGTACATTCTTGAGAAGAGCCAACTTGAGATATTGGTGTGAGCACCAGCAAACAGCTCTGTTTCCAGGAAAGAAATGCTAGTGATATAATGTAATCATGTAAATAGCCTCATTTAGTCCAACCAACATTTACATTCAGAGAGTTGGGGAGTAGAAAAGAGAGCCTATAAAGTGACACAGTGTTATAATCTCCTCCCTGTCTGTCGTCCTGAGTCTGAAGACACGATCTTTCTTTATAAAAAGAATATGTCTTGCCTCGGGAACCAGAACCACCTCAGCTGTTCCTGATGCTGGGTTGGACGTCCTCATGCATCATCCCATAGCTTGTTGTCTCAGTTCTCATGGTGGGTTATTATGGTCGGTCAGAAAAACCATGGCCTGGCAAGTGACACAGATCAGTTTTTGATTTGGGGTTTCTGTTCACTCTCTTTTAATTCATTAATTAGTTATTATTTCTTTTTATCTTTTAAGACACTAGAGGAAAGGTAGGTAGTGGCAGGGAGACAAATCAGGGACCAACAATTTTGCAGGAGGAGGAATCCACTTATGAAAAATGATGTGTATACCCCTCAATACCATTGATCAGAAATGGACTAGCGGTATTATGCTAATTAAAGCGGTGTCAGGCATCTGGCCTCACGTGGAAAAAGGAAGAGGGGGAGAAAGAGGAGAGAAACCTCTCCACTTGTATAGATCAATGAATGACAGGGATTTCCTAAATAGCAATCCTGTGGACTTTTATTAATCAGGAAACCTTTGTTGCATTGCTAAGAGTTTACAAAACAGGGTCATTCTGTATTTGTTCAATGTCCTAAAAGCACCTAAAAGTCAAGGACAGTGATTCAAAGGGAAACATTGGCTTGCATCTTCCTGACTGGACAAATTCATGACCGATCCCCATCCAGGCCATAAGATGTATATAATGCTTGGTCTCAGGACAGATACCATGAACACAACAAACAATAGCTGTCTCTGCATCTGTATTAAAGTTCTTCTCAAATTAGAGTTGGGACTCTGGATATGTGGAAGAATTCTCCAGACTAATGATATTTGTGTGTGTGTGAAGAGCTTGAGTTATAAGACACCCCAAATAAAGATAACTAACAGGAATAGATCTTTTTTTTTTTTTAATTTAATTTAATTTTTTGAGTTGGAGTCTCACTCTGTCGCCCAGACTGGAGTGTAGTGGCCACTCCCAGCCACCGCAGCCTCGACCTGCTGGGCTCCGGCGATCCTTCCGCCTCAGCCTTCCAAGGAGCTGGAACTACAGGCGTGCGCTACCACGCCCGGCTAATTTTTTGATTTATTGTAGAGATGAGGTTTCGCCTGCCCAGGCGGATCTCGAACCCACGGGCTCAGGCAATCCACTCACCTCAGCCTCCCAAGGCGCAGGATTACAGGCTGAGCCACCGAGCCCGGCTATACTGCTTAGATTTTGTCAGATGATTGTCCCACCTGTTGGAATGAAAACCCTGATCTTGGCCTGGGTTTGAACTTTACTTTTTCCCCACCTCAACGGATTAGATGTCACTATAACCCATCAATCCACAAGAAGCTACCTGCTTCTTCCTAGAATGACTAACTGACCCTCCTCTGACCCAGTTGGCCTACCTGGGCTCCCAGTTTGGCCTTCACCCACAGTCTTAGATTTCCCCTTGCTGCCTTGCCCATCACCATGAGTTATGACAATGTGCCAAGCTCTGCAATATCTTAGGCTTCAACTGTTAGGAATCCTGCTTCAGGACTGAGTGGTCCATGCTGATTATCCTGCGGAGTGATAGATGCTTTCATGGCTTCTGTCTCTGAGGAAAAAATAGACCACCTTGTGGTCAGAGCTAATAGCATCAGGGAAATAAAAAGGTTGAGCCAGATAATTGAAGTCTCTTTCCAGTCTTAATGCTGATTTTCATATTCTGTAGATAAGAAAACTGAGGCTCAGAGATGTTGACTTGCCAGCAAAAAGAGAAGAAGCCAATTTACCTATTGATAAAAGTGGAGGTAACATCAGAGGTGTGCTGGTAAAGGAACAACCAGATCTCTGGGGTGAAAGTTCTGATTAGTAGCATTTCTGTGGTGTAATTCTGTGGTGTGAATACTCCCATGATAGCTGATTTCAAACTACCAGTGTGCATCAACCAACTGAAACATTTCTTAATATTTAACAATGTCCACTGGGAACTGGTATCAGTCATTTTATTTCCAGCACATCTTCAACATATGAGGGGAGACCCACCCAAAAAGCCCCAGAATTTATTGATAAAAAATTGCATGTTTATTCTTACATGTTTACACTTCAGTCACCTTCAAAGTATTCTTCATTTGGTGCAATACAGTTATCGAGACGCTTTTTCCACTACTCAGAACAGTTTTTGAATTTGTCAGTTTTGATGCTTTTTAGTGCTTCTGCCGTTTTCTGTTTCCCCTCTTCCACACTGGCAAAATGTTCCCATTTGAGGACGTTTTTCATCTGGGGAAACGAAAGTCACTCAGGGTGAGATCAGGTGAATAGGGAGGGTGGGTCACAAGGGTCATGCCATTTATGGTCAGAAACTGCTGAGTGCTTGTAAATCACCCAACATGAAATGGGCAAATATGTTGAAAGACTCTCCAAAAAAAAAAAAAAAAATTCACTGAAGCTGAATGCAGCATCTCACAACAATGCTAGTTGATACACTGATGCTGAGGGGTTCCCAGAATACTTACCTAGTGGGGGAAGCCCATGCTACAAGGAGCCTGCCCTCCAAAAATAATTCCAGTTTTTTTAGGTACCCCCTCGTAGTTCTGGTTTTTTAGTGACAATGGAGGACCACTTACTTGGTTCCATTGTCATGCATTTCTCTAACCTTTACAGGTAAGGTCACTTAATCCTACTCTGCAGGCATAGCACCATTACAGATTTTAAAATTTGTCTTGTCCCTAGAGCTGGGGAGCATAAGGCCCCTAAGCCAGTGATTCACAGATTCAGCACTGAGTTCTTTGGACTTCCTCACACCCCTGTTCCTTGCCCTGTTCTTTAGTTCCAGCGTGAGAATACCCATTCTCCTCAGGGACAGGCTGCAAGCCAAAGGACCCTACTCATCTTAAAGCACGAGTTTCCTTAGATGGTAACTATAGTCTATCCCAAGACACATGATGAGTTGATTTTACGCTAATATTGTATCTAGTTGTGAGAACTGAAACTGTGAGAGGCAGCTGCAGCTGTATTAGGGAAGGCAGGAATGGAAGTGGCTTGAGAAATGCTCGTGATGACTAAAGCTTCCAGATTTCTAGCCACTGTAAAACTGTGCTGTTTCTATAGACATTGAGCTTCTTTATCTTCTTTCACTTCTGACTTATAAAAGACTACAAATGCATGAGAGCCTTTGATGCTGAGTCAAAGAAATATCAGATAGACTTGTGTACCTCCCTCTTGAACAAAAGGCATTCCACCATGATGTCATCAAAGATTTGTTGAATTCAAAATGTAGCCTAGGAAACTCTTCATGAATAGCTATGATTTTGATACCAGAATTTAAAAAATACTGACTCTGGCACAAAAATGAATGACTAGTCATACATAGCCATGACCACAGATCATAGTTCACTGAACAACTTGTTAACAGTTCTGAGAAAAATCAGTCCAGCAATAGAGAAAGAAATAAGTTATGATGCATCCAGTAAACGAGTTGTTAAACAAACCTTTAAATTATAGTTGGGAATACCATGAAACCATATGAAGACTGTTTATGATTGGTTGGGTGAAAAGATATAAAATTGTGTATTACTATGAGCATAACAATATTTTTAGATGCACTTAGGAGAAGAGCTCCAGAAGGAGAAGCCATCAAATTGTTACATTAGGGTTGATGGGATTATTAATTTTTCCTTTTTTCTCACTTTCCAAATTTTCTACAATGCGGTTACATGGCTCTTAGATTGGATGAATACATTAAAAACAAATAGTAAAATAGAACGTTCACAAACATCCTGGACCCCTAACTAGGACCCTGGTCACTGTTCTGAACACTGATAAAGGCTTTGCCCTGAATGGGACCCTCACTGCCCTTTTGCTAGTCTTGTGACAGCCCTCATCACATCTCTGAGACGGGAAATACCACTTCAAATAATTTTTTAAAAAGACATGTGACAAAGTTAGGATAGTTGAGGTGAGTAGCTGTCATCCATGTTTTTTTCTCAACTCCCTAAGGAAAGGTCAGGCTCTCTTCCTTGTATTATTGACTCCCCTTCCCTTTTACTATGGTGCCTGGATCCTTTTCCACCATTAATTAATTTCCTTACACCTTCAAGCTCTTCAGACCCTTGAGTTAAGAGAAGGACTTGGCCTTCTCTTGGCTTCTCTCAGTTGCTTCCAAGCCACTGTCATCCCTACTCCAGTAAAACCTTATCCTGGCCGGGCGTGGTGGTTCATGCCTGTAATCTCAGCACTTTGGGAGGTGGAGGTCAGAGGACTGCCTGACCCCAAGTGTTTGAGACCAGACTGGGCAACTTGGTGAGACCTTGTCTTTACAAAAATTTAAAAATGTAGCCAGGCCTGATTGTGTGCACCTGTAGTTCTGGCTACTTGGAAGGGTGAGGCAGGAGGATTACCTGAGGCCAGCAGGTTAAGGCTGCGGTGGCCATAATCATGCTACTGCACTCCAGCCTGGGCAACAGAGTGAGACTCTGACTCAAGCAAGCAAACAAACAAATATTCTTCTTGAGGTTTATGTCATTCCACTCCCACTTCTACTTCTCCTTGGTAATGGCATTTACCGTCTCCTGGGGACTTTCTTTCACTGAAGACTTTTGCACACAAGTCACCATCTCCTTCTTTACTCCCACCAGCAAAACCCAAATCTGGACCCATGCTCTGTCTCTACACTCTCTGTTCTTGTGCCTGGAAAACTAAAAGCTGATGAAAAAGCGAATAGTGCTGCAAAGCAGAGTTGCTGAAAATTTATGATTTCCAAACTTAATTGCTTCCTCAAGCCTATCTCATTAATCTTTACCACATATGAAAAGAAAGCTCTGTCGTAAACAAAGCAGCAGGTTGCGCGGAGTCTGTGCCAATATCTATAGGTTGTCTCTTGGCTCCAAATTCACCCTTCAATATATGCTCTGTGATAATGGATGGGATTCCTTTAAGCGTTTCTCTGTTAAAGTGAGCATGGCATTAAGTGTTCTCAGTAGAGAGCATTGCAGGGACATTGCAGGAGGAAGGACTTGCCTGATGTTTCTGGCTCTAGCTTAATGGGTCAGCAGTGCAGGTATGGGAACATCTGGTGGTGCTTGGCCTCAGCCGACAGCCCAGAAGCCACTGTCCTTGGAGGGCTTTGCAGTCCAGCATGGCCTAGTGGTCATCTTCCTGCTACCTTCTCCATACAGACATCCTGTGCTCCAGCCTCCTGCTGGCACTGGCTCTCTAGTTGTTTGTATTCAACCCCCTCCTTGGGTACATTTCCCATAGTCCTCTTGGTGCTGTGCCCCTCCCCACCTCACTTCCCTCTGCATATGAACACCAGGCCTCCTGCAACACTGGAGTTTCAGCCTACTGCACACTCATACGCTGGCCACCAGCTGTGGCTCCTCAGCCCTGCCTACATCTGTCGGGTTCTTTCCTGCTCATCCCATGACTGCAGACCAGTCCTGACTGGCAAACCAGCAAACTTCTCCACCATTCATTGAGTTCAACTACACATTCCTCAATGAGATTTGAACTGCAGTCTTGAGAAGGGGGCCTCTTCCAAGTTTGTTTTTCTCCTTCTGCCCTAGGGTATGACACAGAGCAGCTGTCCCCAACTTTTTTGGCATGAGAGACCGGTCTGGTGGAAGACAATTTTTCCACGGATGGGGGATGGAGGGAATGGTTTGGGGGTGATTCAAGAGCATTACATTTATTGTACAGATCGTCAGGCATTAGATTATCATAAGGAGCACGTAACCTGGATCCCTCGCATGCTCGGTTCACAATAGGGTTCACGCTCCTATGAGAATGCCACAGCTGATCTGACAGGAGGTGGAGCTCAGGTGGTAATGTGAGCAATGGGGAGCAGATGTAAATACAGATGATGCTTCACTTGCTTGACGGCTGCTCACCTCCTGCTGTGCGAGCTTAACAGGCCATGGACAGGTACTGATCCGTGGCCTGGGGGTTGGGAATCCCTGATAAAGAGCATTCTTATAGTCTATAATTACTCTATCATCATAGTCTAATAATTCTAATTCTTTTTTTTTTTCTTTTTTCTTTTTTGAGTTGGAGTCTCACTCGGTTGCCCAGGCTGGAGTGCAGTGGCATGATCTCAACCACCGCATCCTTGACCTGCTAGACTCAGGCGATCCTTTTTTTATTTTTTATTTTTGAATTGGAGTCTCACAACCTCACCCAGACTGGAGTGCAGTGGCCGCTCCCGGCCACCGCAGCCTCGACCTGCTGGGCTCCAACAATCCTTCCGCCTCAGCTTTTCAAGCAGCTGGGACTACAGGCGTGTGCCACCATGCCCGGCTAATTCTTTTTTTTTTTTTCATTTTATTTTATTGTAGAGAGGAGGTCTTGCTATGTTGCCCAAGCTGAGCTCAAACTCCTGAGTTCAGGCAATCCTCTCACTTCAACCTCTCAAAGTGGTGAGATTACAGGCATGAGTCACCACACCCAATCTAATAATTCTAACTCCTTACATTAAACTTCCTCTGTTGAAATCACTGTGTGGTTTCAATCTCCTGATTGGATTGAGACTGCTAGAGTCCAAGATCCAATCTCTTTGTTTGCAGTGAAGATGATGTTGGTCAATACAAGATTTGTCCACATCTGCTGCTTTCCACTTCTTGATGCCTTATCCATTCTTCATCCTACTGCACTCCAGTTTCTGCCTCCACCATTTTTTCTGAAAATAGCATCTCCAAGATAACCAAGCCCTGTTACTAATGCCAACTCTAGTGGACAGCATTTTGGATTTCATCTTATTTGACGTACCTACTCCATCTGCAACTGACTGGTCGCCTTTGCTTTTGTAACACTATGTTTTTCTGGTTTTCCTTTACTCTGTTGACAATTCTTTCTTAATCTTCTTCAAAGGCTTTTCTTCTCTCAGCCAGTTTCTTCCGTTGGTGCTTTTCCAGGATTCTGTCCTTGGTCTTCTCACTCTGTGTTTCAGAATGTAAATTTCTTACAGTTTCAACTCTCATTTATATATATGGACACATCCCAGATCTATATGCTCAGAGATCTAGAGTTCAGATCTGTGTTCTGAGCCCCATCTTTTCTCTATGCATCTTTACCTTCATGACTCACAGGCAACTCACACTCAATGTGTCCAAATGATCATCTTCTTTACAAAATCCATTTTTCTGCTCCATTTTCTGCATTATTTGAATGATATGGTCAATCACCTTACCAAAGGCAGGAACCTGGAAGTTATCCCAGTTTTCCTTTTTTCTCCCACTTTCCAAATACATCAGTCACCAAGCCCTATTAATTCCTGAATAGCTCTTGAACCTCCCAATTTTTTTCCATTTCTAAGGCCCATATTTTGGTAAGGCGATGAAATCTGAACGAAATGAGGAAATTCGTTTAAGGACTAAGGAACAACTTGTGAGAGAACATTCCAAATAGTAGTTACAGCTTGTACAAGTGACACAGTAGAATCTGAGTCCATGCTGTGCTTTACTATACCTGTCATGATGGTTAGTCTTATGTGTCAACTTGGCTAGGCTACTGCACCCAGTTATTTAATCAAACACTAACTCAGGTGTTACTGTGAAGGTATTTTGTAGATATGATCCACATTTGCAATCAGTTGACTTTAAATAAATGAATCTACCATAATGTGAGTGAGCTTCATCCAATAAGTCGAGGTCCTTAAGAATGGAAACAGGTTTCTAGAGAAAAAGAAATTCCAGCTCAAGACTACATGAACTCCTGCCCAAGTTTCTAGCCTGCCTAAAAGTTTTCAACTTTCTCTCTACACACACACACACACACACACACACACACACACACACACATTTCTCTAGAGAACCCTGACTGATACAACTGCTAAATTCTTGCTCTTGACCTACTTGGTCAGATATATTCAACCATGGATGGCCAGCTTCGTAGAGGGGTCCAAATCAGTGTCTGATATTACATTTAAGTCCTATTATTCATCTATATCACAAGATAGAAAAAAACAAAGATTAAGTTCTTCATATTCCTTGTGTAGAATACATAGTATTTGTATTTGTGGTAAGAACTGTACTTTTTAATAGTTGGTAACAGACTTTGTTAAAATGTTTATGAGAGAAGGGAAAATATGTCAGGAGAAAACCAGTTTGATTATCAATTAATTGGCCTGACAGCTTTAGCAAAAATTAGTCATTAATTTCTCCTTTGAATAGAAAAAGAACTGAGTTCATCACATGAAAGGGAAGAAGTTAAGAATAGATTCTATTTTGGGCTACTGAATCAACACCCTTGTTTTAAACAAAGAGAGGTGGTAAGCATAAGGAGGCAGTGAGCAGTACCTAATTTCTGGTACATTTTATTTCATTTCTGGTGTTGAGAACTAGTAGAAACGAAAAAAGTTGTAACAGTCAGGAGAGTCCATTTATACCGTTTGAGTATCTAGTGATTTGAAAGGGGTTAAACATTCTTGAATCAAATTTACCTCTGAGAGGTGAGCTTGATTAGTTCATCAGCATTTCTGCAAATACAAGGGCGCGTCCCTACATAACAACTCCCCACCCTGAGATGTTACATCTCATCTGGACTAAGGGAGCATTCCCAAGCATGTGCTCCTTAATAAAAATTCAGCAGAACCAGTGACACCCCCAGAAACGGTACCATGACTCATGCTAACCCCACAGTTCCTACATAGAACTAAGAGGACTCATTCCTTTGTTCATTAGTCAGACAAATATTTTTAAGACTTGGTCTTTTTCCCTTCCACTTTCATTGAAGAGATGAGGAAATAAAGCACCAGAATTCTTTTGACAGTTTTTGGAAGAGACAAGTCAGTTTTGAACAGGGGTCTAAAAAACTTCAAATGAGTCTAATACTATATGGCAGATTTTTAGTTTTTTAACAATTCCTTGCACTTAGAATGCTCAGGAAATAAGTATATGGAATGCATTACCTGAAATATAACCCAATTATCAACTGAATTGCATTGGGAAATCACAAAGTAAGCTCCAGGAAGCCTTAAAAATATTAAAATGGAGAACTGAAAAATTTGAGATGGGATTTAAATGCCTTAATAACTGCCTCAAAAAAGACCTTCCAAATTCAGTTTTCTTTTCTGAAGTTTTCAAGTGAAAATTGATTTGCCCTTTCTCTTAAAGATCAAAAATTTGCCAAGCAACCGAGTTTGCAGATTCCCTGTGGGTCTTCATGACAAACCTTAGTGGTATATGATTATAAGAGTCAGAACCTACACAAAAGCCAGGGATTTTTCTGGTTTTTATTGTGGAAATTTCCACTTCTGAGTCTCATCTTAACATTACCACCACCATACCACCATTGTAATGTCATAAGTTCTGGGAAAAAACCCAAGAAGTTAGTGCACTAAGGTGTCAAGCGCTTTCTTGGCATTCAGACATTTTGTTAAGTCAAAAGAATAAGATGTGATAAAAGGTGAGTGGTGAGGGGCATATTCTAAAATGTGCTATCTAGGCAGGGGCACTGGATCATTATCCTCACCTGAATGCAGATACCGTGAAGGCTGTGGTGCTAGATACAAATAATAGGCTTATCCCAAGACTCTATCCACTCCAAAGTCCTATGTGCTTTTCACCTCAGTTTTGATGTTTGTGAAAAGTAAGAAATGCTGTTAGACATGAAATAAATGAAGACACAGACTTAGTTACCTTGCAAATACCACAAATATTCTTAACTTAAGGTGATAACACTCATTAAGTCCCTAAGAACAGAATCTGGCATATAATAGGCACTCGAATGTTTGCTAAAAAAATATTAAAGCACATGACTGTTTTTATTTCATGGGAAAACTTTCAGGGATTCTTTTCTTATTTTGCAGTTGTTGGTGACATTTAACACAAGAATTGGTATTTCGGTTTGGTTCCAGTTGATTTAACTGTCCAGTACTGGAGGTCCAGCCATGCATTGGTTTTGCATTAGTTATGCATTAATGGGGGACTGTTTGACTGTGGTGTCAATTCTGGACTCTCAAAGAATTTATATACTCTGTCCATTACTGAATTTAAAATGCTACAGATGGTGGCTGGGCACGATGGCTCATGCCTGTAATCCCAACACTTTGGGAGGTTGAGGTGGGAGGATTACTTGAGTCCAGGAGTTCAACACTAGACTGGACAACATGATGAGACCTCATCTCTACGAAAATGTTTAATTTAAAAATTAGTCAGGTGTGGTGGCATGCGCCTGTAGTTCCAGCTACTTGGGAGGTTGAGGTGGAAGGATCACCTGAGCACAGAAGGTTGAGGCTGTGGTGAGCCGTGACTGTGCCACCGCACTCCAACCTAGGTGACAGAGTAAGATTCCAACCCGAAAAATAAAAAATAATAAAAAAAAAATACTACAGATAGATATGCAACGGAGAAAGCTTCTCTCTCTTTTTATGATTCCCCAGCCCTAGAAAAGAGGAAATTGTGGGGTGGGATTTGCTTCTTGGTAGCTGCTGAAGCCTTACCAAGAGTTGGTCTCAGGAGTGACTGCTGTGAGGACTAGTCATCACCAGCACTTGGGAAGGTCTGAGGGTGGTAGCTAGGCATCTTTCAGTCTGGCTCACGTCCCAGGAAGAGGGAGGATACGGGAAGTGACGGGAGTGTGATGGGTTCTCAGGCTGGCTGGCATGTAACTGTGGCTGTCAGCTCCCAAAGTTGGGTTTTTCTCAAATGTCACCAAAAGAGAACTACAGACAAGGTCTGTAAACAACCACAGAGATAATAAGAGGCTAGGGAACAAGACTTAGTCGAAAGGTTTCAGGAACGGGGATGATTCTTCTAAAGAAGAGACAGCTGAGCAATATGGATTGGGGGCTGCTTATGACTCAGCAGGAAGAAATAATTCTACAGTTTACTGAGCACTTACACAATGAGCCAGGCATTTTCTTATATTAATTATCCTCTTGTCTTAACAGTAACCCTATGAAGGATTAGTTTGTGGATGAGAAAGCTGAGCCTCTCAAAAGTTCAGCCACTTCTCCAAATCACATGGATAATATGGATGGAGCTAGGACTCTTCCAAGTCAGCCTGACAGCTATGATCCCTACGTGGCAGTGACAGCTTTATCATGTGTCCTACTCACAGATAGATCTGGTTAGAATCCCAGAGTTGAAGGTCTGGAGGGGTAGGTGCATGGTCTGTATAATCTCCTCCAGCCCCTAGTTGCCTGGTCTCTGCCAGCAGCAACACAAATGTCACTTTCCTTCACCCCTCCCTGCCTGATAGATGCCACACTTGTTGCCAGGCTGTAGAAGGCCCCTCCACTCAAATCTGGGTGACATAAGGGCAGTTTCTACACACACACACACACACACACACACACACACACACGCACACACACACCCCGCTCAAAACAGCTTTTGGATTAAGGTCACATATTTGTATAAAACAGCCAATGCTTTCCAGTAAAGAAGTGTAGACGTCTGACTTGGCCAGTGTTTCCTGGAGAGTTAGACAATAACATAAAATAGTCACTGCTGTAAAGATGCTTGAGGCTGAGATCCACAGTGATAACTCCACAACATCCCCACTCCCACCGTGTCCTGGGGCCATGGGTGGCACCGTTACAGAGTGATGGTAGTGCATGTCTGGTATTCCTAACACCAGAGGAAAGCAGAGAAGGGTCTGGGATGGTCTGGGTTCATTCCTACATCACTCAGAAGGAATCTGCTAGCAAATAATCTTTAGACACAACCAGGATTAGAGTCTATATTTCCCGAAAACTCCAAAATTCCCCCTTGGGTTTGCATGCAATACTAGTGCTTTCCAGGCCTCAGAAAATGTAAGACACACTCCCATTCCTCTTATTTATTCAGTTTCTTCAGGCCAAGAACACACCTGCTCCCTACCTTTCCACTTCATCTCCGAGCTCTGGCTTCATGTGTCCTGTGCTCTAGCCCCACCCAGGCCATGCTGTTCCCTGATTACACCATGCAAGCATACACCTCCCAACTTTTGCCCATGCCCTTCCCTGGGTATGGAATTTGCCCACGGCTTAAACTGGCAAACTCCTAGTCACACTCCAAAGCTCAGCTCAAAAACAGTCATCTCTGTGAAAACGCACGACCCTGATGCTCAATGGCAACAAATAGGCTCCCGTTAGGTGATGTGTATCGTGATGTATTATTATACTTTCCTAATTATAAAGAAACACATGCACTGAGATAAGCAGCTGTGCTGCTTCCCCGTCTGTGTGCTCTCTCCTTTCTCTGTTTGGCATCAGGGTCGTCTTCCCTTAGGAAGCACCTGTAATTCTGGAGATGTAAGAGGGGTCAGTTGAAGTCTGGAGGGTGCTATCCTTCCTGATTTCTTGGCATTTTATCTGGGTTTAAGACAAAAAAAGTAATCGAGACCTCAGTAGTTTGTTTGTTTTCCCAGTGGGTGTTGTGACTTTATTAGCAGATGAGACACCAAGATTGGGCAGAGAGGGTGGCAGAGGTGAAACCCCAGCCTTCAGAGCTGAGGCTGTCCTCAAAACCCTTCACCAGACTCCCACACCCCACATCACTGCACATTAATAGTCTATCGATAATTTTGTTATACGGGCCTATCCCTATAATGATCCAAAAATATCACCAAGCTCCCCTCCTTTGTTCATACAGAAAAAACACAACTCAAAAGGAGGCTGAGGCAGGAGGATTGGTTGAGCCCAGGAGTTCAAGACCAGCCTGGGAAACATGGCAAGACCTCGTCTCTCAAAAAAAAAAACAAAATCAGCCGGGCTCGGTGGCTCAGCCTGTAATCCCGCGCCTTTGGGAGGCTGAGGTGAGTGGATTGCCTGAGCCCGAGGGTTCGAGACCCGCCTGGGCAAGCAAGACCTCATCTCTACAATAAATCAAAAAATTAGCCGGGCG
>CAUYQG010039282.1:0-70037 GCA_963574415.1 Tarsius wallacei | reverse complement strand
ACACACACACACACAGAAATACCCTCAGCATCTTCCTAACCAGAGAAGTGAAAGACCTTTACAATGAAAACTACAAAACACTGCTCAAAGAAATCCAAGAAGACACAAACAAATGAGAAAATATTTCATGCTCATGTATAGGAAGACTCAACATTGTTGAGATGTCCATCCTACCCAAGGCAATCTACAGATTATCTACACAATACCCATTAAATTACTGACATCATTCTTCTTAGATCTGGAAATGACAATACAGAAATTCAAATGAAAACATAAACAACCATGAATAGCCAAAACAATCCTTAGCAAAAGAAACAAAGTAGGAGGTATCACTCTTCCAGACTTTAAACTTTACTATAAATCTACAAAAATCAAAACAGCCTGGTATTGGTACAAGAATAGGCCTTTGGACCAATGGAATAGGATAGAGGTTCTGGAAGCAAAATCTTAATTTCTCAACCAACTCATCTTCGAGAAGCCTCCACCAACAACCTCTTGGGAAAGGAGAACCTATTCAGTAAATGATGCTGGAAAAACTGGCTGACCACATGCAGAGGATTGAAACAGGATCCCTACCTATCACTATACATACAAATCAACTCTAAATGGATCAAAGAACTAAATGCAAAACCTCAAACTATAAGAACCTTAGAAAATGCAGGAGACACCCTTATGGAAATTGGAACTGGCAACCTATTCCTGATCAAAACCCCAAGTGCCCATACCAAAAGAGATAAGATAGACAAGTGGGATCCTATTAAATGAAAAGATTCTGCAAAGCAAAAGAAACCATCAAGAGAGCAGAGAGAGAGCCCACAGAATGGGAAAAAAAATGCCAACTGTATATCTGTCAAAGTCCTAACATCCAGGATCTACAAGGAACTCAAATTTGCTGAAAGGAAACAAAAACAAAAACAAAAACAAAACAGCCCCATTAAAAAGTGGGCAAAAGTCATGAATAGACACTTCTCAAAAGAAGATATACAGGCAGCTATGAAAAAGTGCTCAGTCTTACTTATCATCAGAGAAATGCAAATCAAAACCACATTGAGTTACCACCTAACCCCAGTAAATGGGGTCATGCAGAGAAAAAGAAGTGCTTCTACACTGCTGGTGGGAATGCAAATGAGTGTTTCCTCTTTGGAAAACAGTGTGGCAACTAGACATTGACCTTCCATATGACCCAGCAATTCCACTACTGGGAATATACCTGGAGGAATTCAATCTATTCTACAGAAAAGATACATACACATGCATGTTTATTGCAGCACTATTAACAATAGCAAAAACATGAAACCAACCATGCTGCCCATCGAAACTGGACTGGATTTTTAAAAATGTGGTACATATACACAATGGAATATCATGCAGCCATAAAGAAGGACAAACACATGGACTTCACAGCAACCGGGATGGATTTAGAGTCTATAATACTCAGTGATCTGTCACAGAAACAAAGAATGGAATACCACATGTTCTCACTCCTAAGTGGACCCTGAACATTTACCATAATACTATAAGAAAGGGATTGGCAGTAGCGGGATACTGCTGGAGTCGGGGGGGACACAACATCAATAAGGGTACTTGATCTGAAACCAAGCAAAATGAGGACCAAAGCGAGTCTCAAACTTTACCTGTAAGATGACTGCTTGTATACCTAATCCTGAATTGTACCTCACATCTTTAAAATAAAAAACAGAAAAAGAAAAAAAAAAGGAAAGAAAGATATGCTTTGTTCCATAAAAGGGGACAGGAGAGTGACTCTAAATTCTGAAAACATTTCTTATCATGTTAAGGGCAGTGCTATGAAGTGTGAGCTAAGAAAAGCTTTTCCATTGAAGAGAAAAGAAAAGTGTGTACAATAGATAAGAATGATAAGATGCATACTAGGTAAGAGTCAGCAAGAATGGGGAAGATGGTGCAACACTGCCTTTGCTTCAGGGCTGAAAGCTACAGAACACTACATGTGGCCTCATTTTGTGGACGAAGGAGGCCTAGCTACTCTAGGCACAAATGGAAGAAAAAGTGGAACCATTATGAGACAAAGGTAATCTACTTCCGTCCGTATGTTTCTTTCCCATGGTTGGGATTCATTTTGTTTTGAGATCTGCCTTGCCCTGAAGCTGGAGCAAGGGAGCCCTGTTGGAAGTCTACTTGTCTCATGAGCACAACACTTTGAATTACAAAATATTGTCACTTACCCTAGTTTGCCATTCCTTGTCCTCTGAGATTCAGCTTAGCAAGAGAACTCAATAATCCTATCTTTCCATGACTTCTTGGAGTCCTGTTTTTGTTATTTAAAAAAATTATGCTATTCTTAAAAAAAATAAAAGTAGAATAAAAAGCAGTCCAAAATAGTGAAACAAAATTAAGAGTTATATTAGATTCCTAGGGCTGAAGTAATAAAGCACCTCAAATTGGGTAGCTTAAAACAACAGAAATGCATTGTTTCAAAGTTCTGGAGACTGAAAGCCCAAAATCTGGAAGGTGTGTGAACAGGCCTGGTTTCTTCTGAAGGCTGTGAGGGGGAATCTGTTCCAGGTCATTTTTTTATAAGCTTCTGATGGTTTCTTGGCAATCCTGAATGTTCTTTGACTTGAAGAATCACCACACTAATCTCAGCCTTCATCATCATATGCCACCTTCCCTGTATGTTTGTCTTATGCAGTTTTATTGTTCTAAGGACACCAGTCATATTGGATTAAGGGCCCACCCTACTCCAGTGTGACCTCCCTCATCTTAGCTAATTACACCTGTGATGACCCTGTTCTAATCACAGTCAGAGGCTGCGGGGTTTAGGACTTCAACATATGGATTTGGAGGGGCTACAGTTCAATCCATACCAGTTGTTTTGACCCATTTTTAACTTTAATGTAGAAGATTACAAGAAATTAGAAGTAAAAGCTAATTTTGAGGCATTGATCTTAAAGAAACATTGGCAAGTCTACACAATTTTACAAATCTTTCTGGCTTATAGCCTATCTGTTAGGAAAAGAGGATAATTTCACCTCTCCCCTAACATTCTGTGGCTTATTAAAGTCAGACTTGCTTAGGGATTCTATAAGCAGATCTCTGCTCAGTCCCGTGGAAACCATCACCCTGGATGTGTTGCAGTAAAAGGTCTTTGCTTTTTACATTTTATATACTTGTTTTTCTTGCTTTTATTCTTGGAGTTCTATTTTTCCTATGCAAATATGAAAACACATGAAAGAAAAGGTATTTTCTCCCTCTTAGAAGCAGAAGTTTGAAAAGGAGATTTATTTTGCATCTTTGACAGACGCATCTATTGAAATATATCTTTTTTTTTAAATGCATATTCTATCTTTTCTGCAGTAGGAGCCAATGCAAAAAAGAGTGGGACCCTAGTTTGTGTAAAAAATTAATAAGAAACATTGAGACCCAGATCACTTTATTGCCTGACTCAACATGTCACAAAGTCAGTGAAGAAGTGTCAAGAACTAAAAATTCAAGAGGAGCTTCATGAAATGTTGTGGGCTACAAATAAAAGCTTCCAGAAGAAATATTAAAAGTCTGTTCAGTTCCATAATAGGTATATTCTCAGTTGTATGTTTTAAAATAAATCTTAGAGGGCAAGTTCAATTTATTGTCAAAGTATTTCTTATGTGGTCATTTGAGGGAAACTCAAGTATTTATTACATGCTCCTTTGCAGATGGCAAAATCTATACAAAATAAATATTTCCTGCCTTATAGAAGTATACTTTTTATGTGTGTTCAAAATTGGATAGACAACTTCTAACCCAAGAGCATAAGATCTAAATGGACTTGATAGGACTAAACAGCCATTCTTCTTGTGATTGATGTAAGTTTTAAGGAATACCTTGATTGTACTAAAACCAAAAATATGACCTAAGCAATGACTAGGTCTGAATGTAGCAGAGGAAAAAAATTGGTAGACCAGGAGATATGATGCTTTATTCTACCTCTGCTGTTTCCAGCTATAAGCACTGGGTCCTATCACTTCTCTGATCCTCTTCAAAATAAGAAAAATGCAAAATTGAGAATATTTTAGGTCTATTTTGCAGCTAGTTTCATGGCAAGTCTAACTCTAATTTTTAACTACTCTTCCTCTTCTTTTTTTATTTTATCTTAGAGTTGTGGGGTACAAGTGAGGGTTTACTACATAAGTAAAGTGCATGCAAATGAAGTTTGGGCTTCTAGCTGGTCCTTCCTACCCCTGATGGTGGACCAGACTTTTCTTCCCTTACATTACAACATTTTCTTTTATTTCCCATATATTAAACCATTTTTTTGGTAAAGAATTGAATTCAGTGGTACTCTGTTCAGATTGCTGATCCCTTTTAAGGGTATTTCTTATATTTAAGACATCAGAGCTTATAAGGAAATACGTTTTCAAAATGAATCTTCAGTTTTTCCTGACTCCTAAACATGTGAATGGCAGTTTTAGATTTCTAATGAACACCATGCCCAGTCAGATTTGTCTAAGGGCAAAATCCCTTAAGATGTCTCTTGCTGTAAACCTCTCAGAAAGAAAATCTCATCACAAGTCAGAAGTAATGGGTCCGACGGGTGTTGTGATTCCCCTAAATTCTCAGGTCAGCAGCATTCTCATCTCTGATTTTTTCCCTTCGGTCAGCTGGAATTACACTCCATGGTAAAGAGGCTGGCAATTTTTTCATCTCAGTATTACAAAATAGGTAGCTTTGGAAACATTTTCCCCACCTGAGTATAGCAAAAACCTCCCTAATTGATACATCTTCCAAGTTCATCTCCAAACGGATAGCATGATGCTTGCATCAGCACTTTGCTTGGCATTTGAACTCCTTGTTACCGACTTAAAAACAGGAGAATCAGGAAAAGGGGAAACAGATTCAGAAATGCAGAACCTGATAAAACACCACTGGGGGAAATTAATGCTAGAAGTGAGAGAACAATAGCTGTTTTGTCCTTCATCACCTCCTCATAACTACAAGAGGGAATGGAAGTGTTTATATAAGGGATGATTCCCTGAGGCTAAATCCCTCCACAACACCGTGAGATTCAAAAATAAAAGTAAATGCAGTCCGCTTCCTTGCAATATTTCCATTCCCCCATTTCCCGAAGGTAACAGTCTTCATTTTACAGGCTGCAAATAGTAGGTTCTAAATAAATGTTGGATGAAGGGAAGCGTGCATAAAAACATATACAGGAATTAATAGTTTGAAACTATCTCTGAGGTTGATTTTGAGTAATTTTACAGCAGCGTACGAGAAAATAGATTTTAAAAATCCTCTTTAAATAAAATGTATTTAAAAGAACCTAACACACTGGGAAATATAAGGGGGGCCGAACCATTCCGTAGATTACATTTGCCTTTAATCCACTTTGTCCTCTATATGAAATGTGGCATAAAGACATCTGCCGATATTTTAAAGGCTTCTGCTGGTGCCTGAATTATATTTTTAAATTAGACCCTAAAGCTGCATTCTAATGCATTACTTTCATTTACTAAAGTGTGCATCCAGTCTCATTCTACTCCCTCGGCATCCTTTATTTAATCAGTCTGAAAGCAGCTCAGAACCTCGCCATCTCCACATGCATCTCTGCCAGATACCGCTGACTTTTACATTTAACCTTTCTGGCAATACATGACCTACTTGAAGGGAAAGAAATAGATACACAACTGAGCAAGAGATGGAGGAGGAGAAGGAAGATTTTTTTTTAGGTAATCGGTGAGATGTATGCAAATCTGACTTTTTGCATCTCATGTGATGCCCATCACTGGAAATGCTGCAATAGACAACTTCAGACTTCCTTTGTAAAAACAGTGATTGATAGATTTAACACAAAATTTAAGGTTGAGATTAAGAACATTGATGTGCTATTTACTATTTTTAGAAAATCAAAAGCATTGCATGTACTCGGGTGGTGATGGCAATGAAGACAGTAAAGGGCCCCATTAGAACTTGCTTTAAACAACAACAAAAAATAGTTGGTGCAGGGTGGGGAAAAAGCATGGAGCAATGGATTTGAACTTGCAGGACTCTGCCACTATCTCGGAAGATTTTAAGGGTTGTTCCTGGTGACATGGTACAATGAGGAGTATGTGGGCAGTGGGTTTGGAAGAATTGGATTCCAGTCCAATTGTGTGTCTATTTTTAAAAATATGAGACCCTGGAAATGTATGGAGTCTTGCTGCAGCTCAATTCTTCCTCTATCCATAAAATCTGTCAAGTCACAGCTCCATCCTAGGCTTTTGTGAGAGTTAAATCAAATTGTGCTTCAGAAGCCCCTGGCAGGGTAGGTAGGTATTGGATAAATGTTACATTCTGACCTAGTCAGGTTAATTTCGTGCATACTGAAGTAGCCAAGGGCCTCAAATCTCTATGGTTTGACACCACAGGAACTTATTTCTTCCTAACACTCTAAGTGCTAAAAGGGTTGGCAGGGGGTTGGTCGGGGAGATGAAGAAGAGCTTCCTCCATCTGGAGCACTCTTTAGTCCCTGCAGTGAAGTAAAGAAAAATGAGTGAATTACGTGAGAGCTTTTTACTGCCCAGGCCAGACGTGGTGCACATCATTTTTTTTCACAATTTACAGGTAAACTATAATTATTCAGTCATTGAACTCCAACAGCCAGGAACTCAGGCTGTGTCAGAGAAGAGGGTGCTATATTTGGTGAGCATCCTCTCTTAGTTGACTCTCTCTTGATCATGCTCTTGAACAATATTTTAAAGATCATCTACAAACCAAAGTGAGTTTAATAAACAATGCATAACATTGGCATAGTTTAGGTTATCATTGACCCATCCCTGCCTACCAGTCCATCATCAAATAATGAATTTGACTAAATTGTTGCCAGAATTTCAGCCAAAAGTAAAAAAAAAAATCAGCTCCCCATCACCTACAAAACAGCTTAATTTTTACCCATTTTGGTACTCAATATAACAAAGATCTGATCTTCATTAGATTTGTTAAAAAATATGAAAATAATCATCATAAGTCATTTGCCAGTTTTTGGTATTCCAAGAGGTATAGACATTCCAGATTGGGCAGCATGACACTAATCGTGTGTTGACCCAAGTTCCCTCCTGTGGGTGACTCACTTCTCCCCTGTGGGTTCCACTCTCACATCTGTAAAAGATGGTAGTCACACTGACAATTCTCTAGGACCTTTCAGCCTCTGATGGCAATCCATTCTACAGTTATTTTTTGATAACAAGTTCTGTGTGATATGTACAGTTCCAGTAGAATTTCCTCTGCTTTCCACCAAAAGCATTCTATATCATGGGTACCCAGAAGAGAGGTTCCGTGTTTCCTCACAGATGAACTATCTCTCTTGATATCTACAGTCGGTCAAGCAAGAAGTGTTGAGGTGAAGTAATATCCACAAATTCTTTCAAAAAGAGTGCTCAATACTGAATACTGCTGACAATACACAGGGCTATTCTTTGTCTTTCATTTATTTGAATATTTGCAGTTATGTTGGACTTTTCCTAAGGATGTTCTTCTCTCCTTTAAATAAAAATTCATGTTTTAAATATTTTTTAATTAGCATAAGAGGAAATCATTTAGTTTTCCAATGAAACTGGAGCATGCATTTAGTTGACAGACATTTCCTGAGATTTTACTACTTTTCAGGGCCTCCCACTGACACCAGGGATGTGAAGGTAAATAAGGTAAACCTTTTCCTCGAAGAACACAATCTACTCCAAAAGATAGATTGAAAAATAAATAAATTAAAAAAAACAGCAGGATAAATACAAAGATGCATAAAAAAAAGTGATGTGTGTTCTTTAAAATCAGGGAATTTAAAATACACTGGTGCATAGTGGCTGCACCTTATGAGCATTCTGAATGAGAATGTTGATTCACATGGTCTCTTTCCCTGTATCCAATCGTGTCATTGATACTTGGCCATACTTCAAGAGGTGGAAAGGAATCTCTCTATAATTAACCCTATTTCCCTTAAAACCACCATAAAGCAGATATGTGAGATCTTTAGAGCAAAGTATGTGTCATTAATACTGATTTTTCCATGAATAATTGAGAGATTCTTGGGGGATTATCTTGACTTTCAAACTGCCTTATTTTCTTTCTTTGGTAATTCATATATTTTTTTTCCTTATCTCACACCTTCTGATTTTACAGATTTTTTTCTTCATTCCATTACTCTTGCTTCACCCTGAATATTCCCATAGTCTCTTCCTGCCTTACATTAATTTCTTCTTGAAGAATCTCCTTAGATCTCCTTGCATTCTAAATATTGGTAGGTTGAGCTCTACTTTGATATTTCAAAGCATCAGGAGTAAAAGTTAGAAATCATTTCTCTGCTTGCATTGAGCTTTCCAAACCACAAATTCAGTTATTAGAGACAGGCACTATTGCACCAGACATAATATGTATCCCTGGAATGTCGATCCAGGTGCCAGAAAATTGCAGGCCAGTAGGAAAATGGTGTAATCTGTGATTCCATCTGGCCCATGAATTTCCAGTGGCCTTGCTTATAGATTGTCAGAACTGTTCATTAAGTTTGTTGTGAAACCAAAGGCTTAATATCTGTAATTTAGAGGGTTCAATAGGCAGTTAAATTGAGTGAAACTATTTTTGAATGACTACTCCAGTTTCAGAGAAATAGCCGACATTGCAGCTCAGAAGAGCTACATTTCGAGAAGCACCAGGAATTCAAAATTATTTATAGGCCCTGTAGAAAGGGTTTTGCTATGCTAACTTGAGAAACTTTTTTTCTCCTTAAAAAAAATTAACAAAAGCTACAAGTGCTGACAAAAGAAAATATTTCTAATTCAGATAGATTATCAGCTACAATCACATAATTTTAAATGATTCAAACATAGCATAGGTTGACTGTGTTTTTTGTTGTTGCCTTTCTCTGTCTGACCTGTGGTTATCTTAAAATGCACACACTATAGTGAAAATGTGCTTGCATGCAATGGTATGTGCTAAAGGGAGACTTATGTGCTGAATAGGTGGTAAAAATAAAGTTCCTTATAGACAGGTCCTTTGATTCTAGTCATTTATGAACAATCCTGTAAACATTTTATTAATAACAGTGAAATTATTCACCCTTGAAATAAGAAAGAAGTTTCCTAAACTCAAAATATGTCAACAAAACACAGATGGAAATTAGGACTTTTTTTCTGGTAGTTGACATAAAAAGGTGCTGCAGATGTCAGGGTGATGCCCAAGGACAAGAGGCTGCGAATAAGTGCCAAGTGTCATTTAAGGCAAAAATATGCAGAGTATGGGGGCCTCATGGGCTCTGGTGGCACTCTGTTGAATTTCAGAGTGACTCCTCCTTAGGAAAACATTTTTACATTAGGCCCAAAGGCACCAGAAATGTACTGTTCAAGGATTAGGTAAATTTTATCTGCTAAAATGAGTAGAGTTTTTAACCTAATGGGGCAAACATTGCTAGTTCCCAACTCACAGCCCATTTTCTCCATCTTCACAGACCCAGCACCAATTTTTTTCAGTGTGGCAATGTGCTAAGACAAAAGAATGAAATCATGACACTTATCATCCTCTCTTTACAGCTTGAGTGACCAGTTATGACCAAGAGGATGTAAATGTAAATCAGCTGGAACTTTCTGGGAAAGTTTTCTTTTCTGGAATAGATGCCACTTCTTTCTCTGGTCACTTTTATCTTTTTCCTTCCTGTAATGAGGACTGAGGTTGGAGATAGAGCATAGCTTTTGTGATCAAGAGACAATCAGGCAGGCAAAAGCCGCAAACTTTGATGATAGAACAGAAAGCTAGAAAAAGCTTAGGACATTAATGACATTGATGCCTTTCTATTATAAAGAAAAATATAAAGCCAACACAACAATTTTTGTCTCAGGGCGCCTCAGGTAGGTTTAAGATTCAAATGTCTTCTTAAAAATTTTAAGAGTATGCAGCTCCTGTGGGGAATTTCTAGTACATAATAAGCAGACAATCAATCAAATAAACAAAGCGAAAACAAAACACAACAAAGCCGGTAAAAACTGCTCAATATGTCAAAGGGCAGGTGACAAGATATAAATTAGTGCTTAAAGTATAATTTTTAGAAAGTATTATGATTTTTTACCAGACATTGCTGTTTGGTAAATGATAATGAAAATAATAAAATACATTTAAACTCTGTCCTGTAATGAGTACTTCCTTGCAATTGTATAAGAAAATGAATTTTGGGATATCTTTTATATTTTCTAAACTCTTACACAATTTTCCTTTTGCATTCCTTTTATTGATGCCTACAGTTTCAGAAATCATTTTCAGTAATTATTGAATCCTTCAATTTTACTGTGTCCCAAACCACCACCCCCTAATTTGGTCTTCTTTAATTCTTCCCCATCATTCAAATAACTGGTCTAAAAGAACACAGAGTCATTAAACTTGATTTTTCTGAGCAACATAGTCTGCCAACATTTCCCTGAAGGGTTTACAAGATAACTTGGGTACCAAGACACATACATACGAGTGAGAGAGAGAGAGCTAGTAATGCACTGCAAGACTTACAAAAAATGTGCTAATAGTGACATCAGATTTTATTGGAGTGAAAGATTTCTGGGATTGAGCAAGACTTTTCAGTGAAGGGGTATTCAAACAAGGCTTGTAGGGATAATAAAAAATAGTTGAAGGAAGAAGGAGTTTTTTCAGGCAGAAGAAACCAGGAACCAGTGCTAAGAAACAGAGGGCACATGTTAAATGTGGGAGGATATCCATAAATCACTGATTGCCCAGAGTGCAGGGTGTGTAACAAGGGAGCAGGAAAGCTATCTTGGATGTAGATTAAGTTGGGCCATGGATGGCAAATTGAGGAGAATAGTCTCTATTTGGCCTGTATGGTCTGGATGTTCTGTGAATAGTGAGAAGTTTATGCATGACTTAGCTTTCTTTTAACAAACACTTAATTTTCAACCTCAATGTCAGCATTTTATCTTTACCTAAAATAAACACAGTTTTGATGGTATTACTGCTTTGTAGACATCGGGGCTCACATCTGAATCACTTGAAGAGCCTGGAATTTCACCCCCACCAGTAATGAGGCATCCTTTCCCTCTCCCTGGGGTAGAATCATCAATACCTAATGGAGAGTCAGGACTTTTAGCCACATCTAGGATTAACAAGGCCATACCTCACCAACAGTGTCAATGGAGGCCATGTGAGGAGATGCCATAGCGTGCCCCTCTTCCTTCCAGCCAGGATGGTATTAACAGAGACCCAGTGGAGAGGGTGAGCCCTCCTTTCTCACCCAGCAGTAGTGAGGAGGCTTTCCCCCAGATGTCAACCCCACAGTAATGAAGAGACCCTTTCACCAATCCCAGTGCTGTAAAAGGAGACCTATGGAAACTCAAGATTCAAATAATAGTCTGTGTCTCAAACCATAATTCCTGAAAAGTCTACACTTCAATAGAAAATTGTTAATTGTACAAAGAACCAGGAAGATCTCAAATTAAATGAGAAAAGAAAACTATCAGACAGCAAAACCAAGATGATGCAGGTATTAGAATAATCTGACAAGGATTTTATAGTAGCTATTATTAAATTGTTCAATGAGAAAGTACAGAAACAGTTAAAACAAATAAAAAGAAAGTTATCAAATATAAGATTGAAGTGATCAAAATAAAATAATGCATTAGCCAAAATGAAAAAAAAAAAACAAAACTTTTATAGATGGACATGACAACACACTAGGAATGACAAGAGAAAGAATCAGTAAATTATAATGTAGGCCAACACAAATTACCCAATCTAGCAACAGAAATAATATAATCATAGAAAGACTGTGCCTTGGAGACATATGAGATTATGACAGAAGATTAATATTTGTGAAACTGATAGAGTAGTCAAAGTAATAATGGCTGAAAACTTTCCAAATTTGCTAATAAACATAAATCTGCATCTTCAAGAAGTTGAGAAAATAACAAACAAGATAAACACAAAGAAATCCACACCAAAATGCATCATAATTAAACTTGTGGAAACCAAAAAGTATAATTAAATAGAAAAGAAAAAAATTTTTAAATGCTTCTAGTGAGAAATGGCATATTATGTATATGGTAGAAACAACTAGTTGATGGTAGATTTTTCACCAGAGACTATGAAGGCCAGAAGGAAATGGCTTCAAGTGCTAACAGAACTGTCAATTCATAGTTTTATATTCATTAAATATATCCTTCGAGAATTCAGGAAATCAATAAATTTTCAAATAAAAAAATCATCACCAGTGCTCCTACTATAAATAATGTCTAACTAACGTTCTCTAAATGAAAAGGATGTAACACAAGAAGGAATCTTGGAACATCAGAAAAAAAATAACGTGGAAAGAACTAAAATATGGGTAAATGTAATGACATTGTCCTCTTGCCTGGAATTTTCTAAATTATGTATTACAATTGAAACAATCTATGTAGAGAAAATGTGTAAGATAATTATTATAAATGAAGGAGAGTAATTGGTGGTTAAGGAAAGAAAGATTTTCACACTTTGCTCAGACTGGTAAAATGTCGATACTTACAGACTATGAAAATAAGAGGAAAATGTGTGACTCTAAGGCTTTTATTAAAGAAGGTAACATCTTATATCAATAATCTAAGACTTCACAGAAGGAAACTAGGAGAAAAAGAACCAAAATAAACCCAAAGCAAGGAGATGAAAGAAAGTAATAAAGAGAAAATTAGAAATAAATGGAATTGAAAGCAGAAACACAATACAGAAGCAGATACACACAACTGGAAATTTATGAAATGAAAAGTTGGTTCTATAAAATGATCGGTAAACTCGACATACCCCTGACAAGACTGACAAAGAAAACAAGAGAGAAGAGACTAATTACTATTATCAGCAATGTAACAAGGTGTAACACTATAGACTCTGAAGACAGCAAAAGTATAATAAGTTAATACTATGAAAAACTCTGCACATATAAATTTGACAAATTTAATCAACTGTAGAAATATTTTCTTTAAGTTAAACTACTTCAGCTCTTCCAATATAAAAGCAGTCATTGGCATAGCCCTATAACTACTGAGAAAATTTAATACATAATTTAAAACCTTTCAAAAAAGAAATCCCCAGGCCTGGATAACTTAACTGGAGAATTCTACTGAAAGTTTAAAATATTAACACAAATTTCTCACAAAATAGAAAGGGATAAATACTTTCCATTCATCTTACAAAGTCAGGGTTATCCTGATCCAAAAATCAGACAAACCAGTGTAAAAGAAAGAAACCTACAGACTAGTATCTATCATAACTATAGATATAAAACTTTTTAACAAACATTGGGAAATAAAATTTCACAATATATTAAAAGAGCTAAACACTATTATGATGTGAGGCTCATTTCAGGAACAGAAGGCTTATTCAAAACATAAAAATCAATCACTGTAATTAATGTAAACAACTATAGAACAAAATCAGATGATTATATCAAATGCTGTAGAAAGAGCATTTGGCAAAATAAAACAATTATTCTTTTTTTAAATTTCTGAAAGCTAAAAATAGAAAACATCTTCACTCATTAAAGAGCATCAATAAAACTATGGCACACATCATACTTAAATGATGAAAGACTAAATACTTTGCTTCTAAGACTAGGAACAAGCAAAAGATGTCCATCTCTACCATGGCTATTCAACATATAAGTGGAAAGTCTAGCTAGTAAAATAAGGCAGAGAGAGAGAAAGGAGAGGAGAGGAGAGAAGAGAAAAGGCATACAGAACAAAATCAATGAAATAAAAGTGATTTTATTTGAGATAATATATGGTCTACATAGAAAATTCCAAGTAATTTACAAAAACTATTAGGATGAATAAAGGATTTCAGCAATGTTGCCTAATATAAGATAAACATAAAAGAACTAATTGTATTACTGTATACTAGCAATGAAGTTGTGAAAATTAAAATTACAATACTATTTCCAATTACTCAAAAATAGTCAACTATTCTTCAGTGTCAATCTAACAAAATATACACATAAATGATATGACAAAACTACAATTTTGAATTTTTTAAAAGATCTTAATAAATTAGAATTACATAGAGTCTCTAAAATCAGATTACTAGGCCCTACTCTTAGAATTTCTGACTCAACAGATGAGCCCAAGAGTTTACATTTCTAATATTAATACATTTCCAGATAAGGTAGATGTTGCCTGTACTGAGAATGCATTCTGAAATCCACTTTTTCTGTTTTTTTCATTTTAATTTTAAGGATGTGGGTTACATACTTTTGGGGAAAAGTAAGAATAAGAGGTAAAATTCCACAAATGAAAAGAATTATCAAAGGATCTAACACACAGTATATGAAAAGTCATTTCCTTTTACCTTTCTTAGCTATTATGGGTAAATCTTGATGCTTGTTTTTAATCACTCTTTTATTTCTATGTGTGGGATTTTCTTACCCTATGAAGAGTATTCATCCCTTAATATCCCTTTATAAAGTACCACATGACAACTTTATGTAAGAGAGAAATTCTAGGAAACACCAGACTTCCCTGAGGATTCAGCACATTTTTTATACATGAAAAAAGAAAATTGTGTTATTAATTGTACTTCAAGTTTCACATGGGATGCCAGGAAAAGCAGACCAAATTTTTATCTCAATTATAGCAATTACGTAAGAAATTTTTATTTATTTTTATTTTTTCTGCAATTTTTCTTGATTTCCAACCACCATTCTAACTTGCCATTTTGGCAGACCTGATATTTTGCTTAAACTTACTATATGTATTGTGTACATACTACCTATTCCCAAAAATCTGCTGTGGAATAAATACAGTTAGCTCACTGTTAGTCAAAACTCTTCTTTTCATGCCATATATTTATTTGTTTGTTTGTTTGTTTATATGTGTGTGTTTTCTTTTTTCATGCCATATGTAATATTCTGCTAAAAATTCACGAAGAAAAAAAAATCTGAATAAATGAGACATACCATGTTCATGGATTGGAAGACAACATAGTGAAATTACCAATATTCCCAAATTGACACTCCAATTTAATACAATTGCTATCTTAACTCCAGAATTTTTATATAGAGATGATTATTCTAAAATTTTATGGAAATACCAAGACACTAGAACAGTTAAAGTAATTCTGAAAGAGGATAATAAAGTTAGAGGAAGTACTTTACAGTGTTTCAAGACTTATAATAAAGCTACACTAATCAAGAACATATGATATTGGTGGAGGATAACTGAACAAAGATCAGTGGAATAAAGTAGAGAATCTCAACATAAACCCACACAAGTATAATCAAGTAATTTTTGATAAAGGTATACAAACAATCCTATGGGGGGGGGGAGATAGGTTTTTTAAATGGTGCTGAAGCAATTGGACATTTATAGGCAAAAGATCAATCTTGCTTTAAACATCATAGCATGTAATAATTAACTTGAAATGGATAATATATTTAACTGTTAAATGGAAAACTACAAATCTTATAGAAGATAACATAGAGAAAAATCTTTATGACCTAGAGTTTGGTGAAGTATTCTTAGGTATGACACAAGAAGCATAATTCATTTAAGAGAAGAAAAATTGTGTGATAAAATTAAAAGCATCTGTTCCATGAAAGAACTCGTACAGAGTTTGAAAAGGCAAGCCATAGACTATTAGAAAATATTTGCAAGCCATATATTTGACAAAGGCATTATACCTAAGCTATATTAAGAAATCTCAAAACACAATGGCAAAAAACCCCCCAAGCAATTCAAGTAGAAAAGTATACTAATGGCAAATAAACATGTGAAAAGGTGATCAACATCTTCAGAACATATTTTGAACAGTAACCAATTGGGGAATGCAAGTGAAGACCATGATAAGCTATCACTACATATCTGTTAGAACACATAAAATTTAAAATGGTGATAATACCAAATGCTGACAAGGATATAAACAAGCTGATCTTTCTGTACATGGCTTGTGGTAATGTAAAATGATGCAGTAACTCTAACAGTATTTTTGCTTTAAAAAAAATAAAACCAAACATGCAATTACCACTTGACTCCTCAATTGCATGTATGTGTTTTTATTCTTGAGAAATGAAAACTTATGTTGGCACAAGTATCTGAACAAGAGAGTAAACAGCAGCTTTGTCTATAACAGCCAAAACTAACAAACAGCCTCAAAATCCTTCAATATGTGAACAGTTAAATAAAATGTGGTATTTTTGTTTACCATAGAATATCATGTATACAATGAAATACTACTTAGCAATAAAAAGGAAGTAAATATGCATTCATGCATCAACTTGGATAGATCCCAAGGACTTATGGTGAGTGACAAAAATCAAACTCAAAAGTCACATACCACATAATTTCATATATATAACGTTCTCAGGATGACAAAATTACAGAGATGTGAAACAGATTCATTGTCGCTAGTATGTGTAGGTGAGATGGTATGGAATATAACCATAAAAAAAGTATTATAGGGATATCCCTTTGGTGATGGAATAGCTCTGTATTCCAATTTTAGTAGTGGTTGTACAAATTAACACATGTGATAAAATAACACAACTATATACATGCATTGCAGGCATGTCAAATCCTGTGTTTGCCATTGTATCATAATTGTGTAAGATGTAAGCATTAGGACAAATTATTAGGTGAAAGGTACACAGGATTACTCTGCACTAAGTTTGCAACTCCCTGTGAATTTATAATTATTTCAAAAAGCATATGAAAGGGGCTATTGGTTCATGACAGTAGATTGGATACACTGGCATGTTCTAATTCAGGAAATGGATCTTTCCCTCTATCTACTTACAGACAGTCTCTCATGGATACACAGGTTTGTGAGCTCATTGTGACTTGACCTGAACGGGCTTGGACCTTCACACTTGGGTGCATCAGAATCAGGGCCAGATGCACAGTTCAGATCACACAGTCTTTCTGTCTGCCCAAAAGGTGCCTGTGGGAGCAGAACTGCTGTCAACAAATCACTCCAGACTTCCTGGTCTGATGTCACCAGGGCTTCTGTGTTATCCACCACCTCATTATTTTAACAGGGTTCAATTCAAATTTCTCCTGTTCATCTTCAAGTTAATTTACTACATAGTCATTGAGCACCAACGACTCTGGGCCAAGCACTGATAAGGCTCCAAGTGCCCTATGGTCACTTGCAGAAGAAATAAGCAGATTAATACGGATTCTTGACTCCCTGACTCCCTCCTTTCTTGGCTGTGAAGTCTTTCTGTTTTATTAAAATTTGGTCAGGCACCAACCCTTGCCACCTAAAAATAAAACACAAAACAAAACAAAAAAATGAGTTAAGTGGATCTTCTCAAGTATCTGAAATAAGTCAAGACTCATTCTTGTGTAAGTGCTTGAGTTTTAGCACAAGTAATGTTCCTCATGAGAGATCAAATAAAAATCACAAAAATGTGCATATCTTTTGACTTAATACTTGTTCGTCAAATGCTATCCTAAGGAAGCATTTCAAATTATGCAAGGTGTTCATTATTTGTATTAAAATATAATAAACTGAATATCTTCAAATAGAATTATTACATAAATTATAGGTCATCCCAAATTTTTCAGAATATGTAACAATATATTATAACATGAGATGAAGAAATGAGGAAATTTTTTATATATAGTCTAATATTACATATATATATTTTTTCTTATATAGGGAAAAGAATGGAAGGAATTTACCAAATTTTTACAAGTTTTGTACTACAGGAGTGAAACTATGAGCCTTCCAATACTCCATTTTTTATTTTATTTTATTTATTATTAATTTTTCAATCAATGCACTAATAAATGTGTATAGTATTGTGATAAAAATTTAAAACATAACAAAGTTAAATTCTTTTTGATTGTCATCCCTAAATCTATTCCTATCTCTCACCAAATGCACAGACACACACAAAGATCCTAGAGGAAATTTATATCATCAATTTGATGTGCTTATTCTTTTTTTTTTTTTAAGTTGGAGTCTCACTCTGTTGCCCAGACTGGAGTGCAGTGGCTGCTCCTGGCCACCACAGCCTCAACCTGCTGGGCTCCAGCGATCCTTCCGCCTCAGCCTTCCAAGTAGCTGGAACTACAGGCGCGCGCTACCACACCCGTCTAATTTTTTGATTTATTGTAGAGATGAGTTCTCACCAAGTTGCCCAGGCGGGTCTCGAACCTGCGGGCTCAGACAATCCACGCACCTCAGCCTCCCAAGGCGCGGGATTACAGGCTGAGCCACTGAGCTCGGCTGTTATGCTTATTCTTGAAATCCCTCTTCTATACATTAATAACACCTACAAGGGGGTACCCCACAAAAATCCAGAATTTATTTATAAAAAATTTTGTATCTCTTCGTATATTTCAGTCACCTTCAAAGTACTCTCTGTTTGATGCAATAAACCTGTCAAGATTTTTTTCCCACTATTCAAAACAGGTTTTGAACTTGTCAGTTTTGATATCTTTTAGTGCTTATTTCTGTTTTTCGATTCCCCTATTCCACATCAGCAGACTATTTTCCTTTGAGGAATGTTTTCATCTGGAGAAACACAAAAAGTTGCTTAGGGGGAAATCAGGTGAATAGGGAGGGTGGGGAATGAAGGTCATGCCATTTTTGGTCAAAAACTCCTGAGTACTCAGTGAAGTGTAGGCAAGTATGCTTGTAAATTACCCATTATGAAATGGGCAAACACACTGAAAGAATGTAAAAAAAAAAAAAAAAATTCATGGAAGCCGAACACAGCATCTCGCAGCAACACTAGCTGGTACACTGTACACTGATGCTGATGGGTTTCTAGAATACTTACCTAGTGGGGCAGCCTGTGGGACAAGGAACTTGCCCTCTAAATAATAATTCCATTGGGGGGGCAGTATTGTCATGTGTATATTTACATAAATGTCATCATGTCATATGGGTTGTTTTGTTACCTAATTTTGTAATTAACACTATGACTTTGAGATCAATCTATACTAGTATATTTCTTTCTTTCTTTCTTTTACATCAGAGTCTCACACCATTGCCCAGGCTGGAGTGCAGTGTGCAGTGGCATACTCACAGCCACCCCTGTGTCGACCTGCTGGGCTCAGGCAATTCTTCTGCCACAGCCTTCCAAGTAGCCGGAACTATAGACACGTGCTACCACACCCAGATAATTTTGTGATTTATTGTAGACATGAGGTCTCTCCAAGTTGCCCAGGTTGTTCTCAAAACTGTGAACTCAGGCAATCTTCTTACCTCGGTCTCCCAAAGTGCAGTAATTACAGGCTTGAGCCACCACACCCAGCCACTAAAATATTCTTTTATGTCAATACCTACTTTATTATTTTAACTGTCAGATTATATCTCATGTTAGTGAAAGAGGAGAAATTTAAAAAAACAACTAGGCAGACAAACAGGGCAGGTCCCCAGTAACAAAGTAACAAACTTCCTGCAAGCCTCTGGGACAGAAGCACAAACACTTGCTTCAGTATACAAACTCCCTGCAAGCCCCTCAGATTAGAGCAAAACACCAGCTTCCTGGAATTGAAAGACACACCAATCACCTTACTGCTAAGTGCCAACTAATCAGTTCACTACTAGTCCCCTACCTTCAGCTGATTGGTTCTTAGTACTGACCAATTAGCATAGCCAGTGCCAGCCAATCAGCTCACTGCTAATGCCAGCCAATCACCTTTATCCTAGGGCTATACAAGGGCCTGGCTTTGGCCCCAAATAAGCAACCTTTTTTAGGTCCTCTGTTGCTGTGGGAGCTTTTCTGTCTTCTTAATAAATCCTGCTTTCTTAATTTATGGTCCTCTGTGTCCCTCATTCCTCCTGGGCACAAGACAAGAACCCAGACTCTAAGAGCTGCAGAAGATCACTGGAGCTGCAACCAAGTGGTTGGCTTGCCAGTCAACTGAGCTGGCAGAACCACAGAAGCCTGAGAGAGCTGCTGACGGAGTGAAGGGAGACTATGGAGCAGAGCTGAGACACTCTCGGGGCTTGGCTTGCCAGCCCAGCAGAGCCGACACTCTCAGGGTTGGGCTTGCCTGCCCATCAAACTGATGGACAATCTTTGGGGCTCAGCTTGCCGGCCCAATGAGCCAATAGCTGACCAGATGAAAAACCCTATCACTAGATTATTTAACTATTATTTAACCATGGACATTTAGTTGTTTTTATTGATTGCTATTACAAAATTCTGAAAAAAAATATTCTAGTTGAAATTTTATTTTTCAGTTCACAAATGTTCTGGAAAGCAGTTATATTAATTTTACAATGGAAAACATATTTCAAAACAAAATTATTTGATTATATTAACAAAAAGGAAATTAATCAAGTATTCCATAAAGTATTTGAAGGAAAAATGCACTTTGGACTGGAAACTCTAATTATTGTTTATTAAATGCAAACTCAAATGGCTCTCAAGTGTTTTCAATATTCTTTAAATATGTTTTAACTTAAATTTTAAGACAATGTTTATGCAAAGACTGTATTATTGTTAGGAACTTTTAGTAGTAACTCATAGATATGGTTTTGTTAAGAAACATTTTTTAAAACCAAATTTTATTATTTTTTCTCTTCAGATTCTAGAAATGGTGATTTTTAAAAAACTTTTGATCTCAGTGTATTATATTCTCAGAGACAGAAAAATACATCTAACTACTGGTCATCAAAAGGATTATATTTCAGTCTTCTAAGCTATGAACATTTTACATTTTCTAGGGCTAAAGTAATTTGTAATTTACTTTACTTTTTTCTTTACTGACCAAACTTTAGCAGACACTCCACAATTAATATTAATAATAATTTACGGATATTTATAATTATCCATTTATGTAACCAATACAAAAAATCTAATCTAGCAATGTGAGTCTTTTAATGTAAAGTAAATTGGAAAAAAGTATTATATGTTCTATCAAAACAGGACTATATTATATATAAGATGCCTTCCAGGTTAATATGTTCACAAGACAGTCTGTTGCACGAATAAACAAAAATTTAGTAAAATAACATCACTCAAAACTAGCTAATAAAAATCAGCTTATTTTCCTTTAAAATTCAAACCTAAATTTATAGATAATGTTATCGCTTGGCATTTGACCTAAGTTAAGTAAAAAGTCAAATTGAGAGCCAACCAAGCTATGGACTGCACAAAGCCTGTACTAGATTTCTCTCTATTCCTAATTCTATTGACTGTTCATGCACTCATCAAATCATGCCTGTTTAATGGCAATGGCCTTCAGAGGGGTCTTAATACCTCTGGTCTCAGCTATTCATATCCAACACATATAGCAAATCCACCCACATGACTCATCTAAATGCAATTATGATCTTTTACTCAAATTGTAACAGTGATGGATCAAGGCTTTTGCTGAAAACTTCATACTTTGTATCAAGACCCTGAGGTCTTTCAGAATCTGGGTCTCCTCAGTCTTGTTCCCACCTGCTCCCTCACATGCATGTTATATCATAACATAGATCTGCTTGTGGATGCCCATACTCCATGCTTTCTCTACTTTTTACTTCATTCAAACAATCTCAAGCCGGAATGCCCTTCTCTTGCTTATCTTTGCCTGTTAAGGTCCTCTTATTCGTCAGTTATAACCTTCATGAAGCTCCATGATCCTCCCTGCCAGGCAGAGTTAACTACTCCCCTCTGATTTCATGTACTTAGCTCTAACCTTGTGCCCACATTATTTCATAGTTTACATCACTCTGACCCTCTGCATCTTGAGGGCAGTAATTATATTTCCTTGTTTTAAAACCCTACAGCAATTGCTTGGTATCTGTTTTCAATTTTTAAAATGGTTTGAATAAACAAATGAATGCATACATAGCGAATGAGTGACTGGCTACAAACAGATGCCAAGGTATTTTCATCTTTTTTTTCCTCCTAAATGTTATGAGTCTGTTAAGATGTGTCTCAGTTTGTTTGTATTCTCTGAAATCTTCTCAGGGTATCTCAGTTCACAGACATGTAGTCCTTTTTTCCAGAATTTAGTGAAGCCTATGCCACTCTAGCATCTATCTGCAGAACCAACTCATGTGTTAGGAATCATGCAAGCTGGTTCTTAAACTAATGGTAGTTTAAAATCAGCCAAGGTGGGAGTATTTACACCATGGAAATCGGCAAACTCTCAAATGAGGGGTTTTGTTGTTGTTGATTTGGAAAGCCAGCTGTTACATTTACCAGCACACTATTCTGTGTACGTGTTTGTGTGTGTACACACATATGCATCTATAATTTGACTCTTACTCTAACAATATTGTAAATCCTAAATGACAGAGAGCCTATATTTTATGTTTATATAAATAAAAAATTGTGTATTTACTTATTTATAGAAATATGCTTCATCTACTCCCGAAATGTGTTGTTTGGATAAAATATGGACTTCAAAAATCTAAATGTCAAATAAAAACAAAAATAACGTTAGAGCAAAAGAAAATTCATGTAATGAACATTCAGATTCACATAAGTACTGTGACTAAGGATTAAACATTTGCTTTGAGCTTCATTATAGCCAAAATAAAAAAAATGGCATTTTTCATTTCACTTTACTATCTGCTACTAAATATTGACTAAAAAGGTAATATGCACTGACACTGAGCAAAAGCACAATAAAAAATATTTTTAATTATATTCTGGCCATGCGTGTTGTTTTATACATTATTTTTACCAGTTTTCGCAACCACAGAGGTAATTTGTATTATCATCTTTTGGATAAAGGGCACTGAAGCATAGAGAGGGTAAGTATTTTATCACAAGTTCATAGGCAGCTAGTCAATATGTAAGCACCCATGACCATGGTTTTCATGATTCTGATCCATTGTTCCTAACCATGATGTCATACTGTCTGCCTTGGCTACAGTGGAGATGCCTATTATGAAAATTTTATAAAATAGACCAAATGTAATCTATATGTATTCTATGTCACTTACAAAAAACACTCTAAAAAAGTAGTGGTCATGAGTTTTGGAGGTAACTCAGGGAAGATAGTTTACCAAGGCCCCTACTAAAGTCCATGTGCTATCCAGGGTTTAACCTGATAGGAAGACAGGATTTCAAAGCTCTGGACACCAGAATTCATGAGTCACCCCAACACTGATTTCCTCAAGTGCTAATTTTCAGCTGGCTTTCAGCACCTAATGAGAGACAGCTCAAAGATAAAGCCAATATTGCCACTTAAAGGTCAGTTCATAAGTTTGTGTTTAAAACAGAGTGAAACAAAACAAAAACAAGTTGTATATATACAGGTCAAATCTGTTTATAGTAAGAAGGTATCATGGTGACGAAGGATTTTGAACTTCTCACTGCTTTCCTGCATAACATGAACACTGTGATGACCCAGGCTTCCAGGCACAGGATTTTGATTTCTTCAGTGCTACTACCCAAATGATCAACAAACACCTACATGCAGTTAAGTTTCACAAGAACATTAAGTTCCTCCTATTTATCCTATTCATCTGTACAAGACACCGAGCAAACAAGATTTAATCTCTGTTCTTTAGGACTCAAGTCCCTTCAGAGAGAGAGAGAGAGAGAGAGAGAGAGAGAGAGAGAGAGAGAGAGAACCACCATAATATAAGCTGTAGCGTGGTTAGTAAGGTCTCTGGTCAATGCACACTCAGGATACGATGCTCGCATGGCATGGGGAGGGCCTGACTCAGATGGGGATGATGAAAGAACAGGTGTTGTACTGGGTTAATGAAATGAGATTTCACAGAAATGGACTAAAAAACTAAATTCTATATGTTTATCATTTGTTTGGATATAACTATTCTTCTTGTGATTGGTAAGAATGTGAACTGGATAAGACAATTTGCACAACAATAAACCCAGCTCTTATAATAAAAAGTAAAAAATGATGTGTTCATTAAAAGGGTACAAGTAAAGGGTAGGCAGTCTGTGTAGATAACTTGATCCTGGAGCCAGTCAGTGGGAACTCCCTAGAGAAGGTGGTGTTTCCTTTGGGTCTAAAGAACAGGGAGAAACACAAATAAGAACATAGAAGAAATGAAAGAGTGAGGGTAAATTTTGCAAGAGTTTAAAAAAAAGGAATAATCTGGAATTAACATGGTTAATAACTTAGAATAAACATTGAATTAAGAAAAAAAAGCTGTAATGCAAGGACTGGGCATGGAGATGATAAGCATATTTCCAAATTGTTCCATGCCAAGGATGTCAAGGATATCTGTTTGCTAACCACATACCTTGAAATTAATAAGTCGCGTACAATGAGTGGTTCATGGTCTCTGTTATCAACTCCAAATCTCCTGTCTCCAAAACTAAGTGATGAAAATTCTTTCTTCTCTTTTTTTAAACTGTTTCCTGTAACGGCTGAACCCGGTGACTCAAGCCTGTAATCCCAGCACTTTGGGAGGCCGAGGAGAGAGGATTGCCTGAGCCCATGGGTTCGAAACCAGTCTGGGAGACATGGTGAGACCTCATCTCTACAATAAATAAAAAAAAAAAAATTAGCCAGGTGTGGTAGCATGCCTGTAGTTCCAACTACTTGGAAGGCTGAGGCAGAAGGATCACCTGAGTCGCGCAGGTCGACGCTGTCGTGGCCGTAAGCGTGCCACTGCACTCCAGCCTAGGCAATGGAGTGAGACTCTAACTCAAATAAATAAATGAATAAAATAAAATGTTTTCTATATCATCTTATTATCATGAATATCAAGTTATTTTGCAACTGGTTGTTTCTTTTGAACCTCCTGAACTCAAAGATTATGCTTGAGTGTCCTCAGAGGTAAACACAGCTTCTGCTCTATAGTGGTCATTTTGTAGATTTTGTGGTTTGCATACTGTAGAATGCTTCTCGTCAGGTTTGTTAAAATCACAAAATTACTTGCAGACACCCATCTCTCCATTCTGGCTTCCTTAATGAACCACTCTGGTTGAAGAATCTGTCCCAGAACCACACATGAATGTTCGTTGACTAAACTGAGTGACTGTGGGAAAGAAGCTGGCTCATGACTACAAGTGTGAGCAATTCGTGAAGAACCCTTATAAGTGCCAGATGCTCTCTTCTCTCCTTCCCTTCATAGCTGATGTGGAGAGACCTGACAGATGGACCTATCTGACATCTGACAGGGCAGAGAGAGGGGTTCAGCCTCCAGAGGTTGTAGGAGGAGGGGTCCTGTTGCAGTTTTGGGGGGCACTAACCATAAATCACTCACTGACTCAGAGGCATGACTTCTTCCAGAGTCTTCCTTCCACCTCCTTCACACCTGGGTGCCACAAAGCCCAGCCCCGCTCCCCAGGAACTTTTTCTTTTCTCCTCACTCCTGGAACATGCCAGGATGTGTCGGCACAGGGCCTGCCTTTAGGCATCCTGAGCGGGCTGTTGAAGACCTAAATTAGCTGGGATGGGTCCATTTGACAATCACCAGGCCAAACTGGCACCTGCGATCTGAGTCACTGCCTTTTAACTGTTTATTAAGGGGTGACAGTGACAGCTAAATAGTTTAGAGGAAGGGCCCCTTCTCTGTGGGTTTCGGAGCGGGAGCGTAATGCTTTAGTGAAAAGACAAAAAAAGCACTATTAACATGGTGGTGCGAAGAGAGGAGGGGGCTGCTCTTATTGTAGATCATAGGACAAGCACACAACCAAATCCTTCTCCTCTTTGTCTTGTAGAAAAATGGTTTGTTAGAAGTCATTCTATTATGTAGCTCTCTCCTCTGTATCCCTGGCTTTGGGCAGCTTCCCAGTAGTCTACGTTTTGAGGAGTACTGAAAGCTCATTTGGCAATATGAAATGGTCCTTCTGAATCTGAAAGTCATCATATTTCTATTGAAAAATTACAATTGAGTGGCCTTGATACTTCAGAAAAGAGGACAGGCCTCTATGGGAATTCTACATGCTTTGAAGAGGCCCAGGAAAACTCTCCTGCTACCATGTGAGCATCCTATCTTTTCCAGCCCAGCTCGTTGGTTAACTGAGATATGGAAACTGGTATGTATTTTCCAAGTGAACACACTGAGGGGTGGAACTAAGTATCCTCAGTCGGGAAATGGTATATAATGGGTGTACTCTCTAGGGCAACTTCATGGGGGGCATCATGGACAAACACAGGAAGACACAAGCAGATACAAAGATGAACTTGTCTCTTTTCACAACTTTGTCTCAAGTCAGATTTGTCTGGCTCCTGGGAACCATTTTCTAAAACAAGAGTGTGGGTGTCAGGAAAATACATGTGCACACATACTTATGTGTGGCACATATATTGTGAGTTACAGCAAATGTAAGTGCTCCGTGCAAACAGGACTCATGCAATCATCATCATCATCATCATCATCATCATCATCATCTTTTAAAAAGGCCTGAGATAGACATGGAGTGACTTAGACTCTGGAGACCTGAATTCAAGCCCCAAATCCTTCACTTCGTGCTCTGTGATTTACCCTGGATAAGTTTTTTGGCTCATCTGTGTCAAAGTTTTTATTTTATTTTATTTTATTTTTCATGTCTAAAATGAGGAGACTGATAATAATACCTACCTTGAAGGATTACTTTAAAGATCAAGGACCTAATGCAGGGTTTCTCAGCCTCAGAGCTATTGACATTTTAAGTTGAAGAATTCTTTGCTGTGGATGTCTGTCTGTGCATTGCAGGTTGTCCCTGGCCTTTGCCCACTAGATGCTAACAGAACTCTCTCCTTTCCTAGTTGTAGCAGCCAAAGATGTCTCCAGATTTTGCCAAATGTCCCCGGGAGGAGCAAAATTGTCTCCAATTGAAAACCACTGATTAAATGTATATAAAGTTATTTGAAAGTGAAAAGAGCTCTCTTACAGATTACGTTAGACATAGAGACAAAGATCACAATGAGAAGGTAACAATATTTACAAATAATCTAAGAGGACACACTAAATTAATAAACCAGTGCCCAGTTTCAAATTTATGGGGTGGGAAATCAGATTAATCCAGCATGATATATTTTGGCTCTCTAGTACTGTGAAAATGCCATATTTAATTAAACAAATTCTGTTTCTTTCTTCCTAGTAAAGGGGAGGGGGAAAAAAAGAAAATGAGTAACACATTAAATTGCAGGATATTAATTATACAGAGCTACATATTAAATGTTATGCATCTAAGGAGCTAATTTTCTTCGCAATGGTATTATTATTTGTTACTTGTATAACACCATTGATGTAAACAGACTGTTTTATAAATACTCCCATGAAGTTCATTGCTCTTATAGGAGTGTGCCATATAATTATGCATTTACCTTCTAGTAAGCAGCATGAGAAGCACAGCTCACTCACAGCAAAAAACCATTGCAGTCACATTTATCTGACTTTCTAAAAATTTCTGGGTAGCAACTACGTCGTGTTGTGCTGGAAACAGAATTGATATCATCTGAATAAACAAGAGTCTTGAGGAAAAAGAAATCTATTTTTGTTATTTTTTTTTTTACTTTAAAGAAATTGGCCAGTCTTTCTCAGAAAGAGTTTCACACTGGGGGTAATTTTTGGAGGGGGGGTATTTTGGGGTTTTTGTTTGCTCTTCTACAGGCTGATCCATCCCTGTCAAGTCTGCAAAGTGTGTCATGTGTGGGCGGGAAGACAAACCACACAGAACATTCTCTTTGCCATAGTCAGGTCACCTTAAATACCACATGGCAAGTTTCTTCAGTAGGAAAAAAATGCAACAAAAGAAAACACAGACACAAATGATTGAAATGCCAATATGAATTATATTCCAAAAGGCAGCTTCACTTTTTCAGCTCAGATCACTAATGTCAACAGAAATCCTTCTCGCCCTTTGTCAGTTGCAGACAGGTAGAAGATGGAGTGAGAAACTCAGGCCTCTCTGTCATGGAGCAGCTGAACTGGTGCTGATTAAATCTCCATTGGTCCACCCCATGGTATTGGCATGAGATGATTTCTAGCTTAAACACTTTAGTAGAAAGTCCTTTGGGAAATTCAGTCTAATCATTGTATTGGTCAAAATAATAACAACTTTGTGGCTTTTAAAAAATATATATTCTTCACATGTTTTGAAGCATTGAACACCTATGCTCCTAGACACATTTCTTTTAAAACAATACATTGCTTGTATAGCTCAAATAGGGCTCTTCATAACAAATAACCTTTCAATTCTATGAGTCCAGTTGTGGTACTCAACTTTGACAAGAATGGCAACCTCACTACTTATTTATTTATTCAAAAAAATGGCTCAGAAATGAAAATTACATATCTCTAGGGTTCTAGAATCCAAAGATGTTATGTAACAGTTGAATTTTTAAGTTGGAGAAGTTTATAAATCCTGAAAACTTTCTCCCAGTTGGTTTCCTAGCAGATTTCAAGGAGTAAAAGCAATTATAAGAGATACTATTGATTTCTGGGGGGGTGGAAATGTTGATTTAAAATAAAAAATAGAAGTTTGAAAAATTCCTATTACTTAAGTTTTAAAAAAATATTTATCTTTTTTCTTAATCTAAAATGTCCGTATAAATATTTTAGCCTGGAGAAAGACTTTTAAAAAATACCTTGACCCGTATCATGTAATCCATCTAAAATATGTCAAAATGCTCCACATATCAAAGATTTTATCTTATTCTCTACTTAACAATGAATCCATTTTACACATATTTTACCCAACCTATTTGCAAGATGTGGTGTATTCCTCATAGGAATGGAGAGTAATTCTCACCCGTGGAGGAAGTCAGAATATGAGAAGGGTCAAGATGCTTATACAGAGAGCAAGTGTTTTCTTCCTTACCTCTCTTTAGATGGTAAATCATTGACATAGGCAAAGTCCTGGAGTATTGTTAGTGTTGTTATTCTCTAAGGCAAATCTCACTCAGAGTTTTAACTTCAAGAATCCGTTTTTAATCACTTGGTCTCAATGTTCTTTTTTCTGTTGTTTGTTTGTTTGCTTTTTGGTTGGAGTCTCACTCTGTTCCCCAGCCTACAGTGCAGTGGTGTGTTCACAGTTACCTCAGCCTCCACCTGCTGGGCTCAAGTCATCCTTCCACCTCAGCCTTCCAAGTAGCTGGAATTACAAACTGGTGCCACAATACTAGGCTACTTTTTTTATTTATTGTAGAATCGAGGCTTCGCCAAGTTTCCCAGGTTGGTCTCGACCCCCTAGGCTCTGGCAATGCTTTCCCCTCTGCTCCCAAAGTGCTGGGATTGCAGGCATGAGCCACTGTGCTTGGAACAGATTTTTAATCACTTGGAATAAATACGTCAGGAATTTACCAAAAGCCTGATCACTTCAGATACAAGTGAAGATAATTTACCACATAGTATTTCAAGAAGTAAATTCTTAATGAAACTAATGTAACATGAAAAAAAGTTCATCTAAGCACAAAGAGACAATAACTTAGATCAGAAACAGTAACACATTCCAGTAAAGTGAAATTTAAATGGAAAAGGAAGTTTTATGTTTCAGATTATGAAGGTAGCAATCTAAATCAAGTCACATGAGAGCCAACAGATGCTTCTCTGCTTTATATCCTTACCCTTATCTGTGACCTTACCTGCAAACACATAGTGTGTGAATGTTCTGTCCCATGCCTGATTCTTGTAATTCGGGGCCTCATCACACCGTGAAGTCCATCTGACAGCTCAGTACTGGAGATCATGCTTCTTCATAAAATAAAAATTGTTTATGAAATAGACTGTGCTTTTATGTTGTTACAAAACAATAGAAGCTGGATCCTCATCTGCTTTCCCTGTTCTTAGTGATTTGAGGTGATGTATAGGTTCTAATTAAATGATCAACTTTTAGAATCGAACGTTGGCCTTTTCCAGGACAGTCCCCAGTTAAAATCTTCTGGCCTATTGAAGAAGTATTTGACAGTGCTCAAAGGGCAATGAGGGCTCAGATAATGGCAGGAACTTATGTGAGGGCTGTAAGGGAACACAGCAGCAGCTTCTGATGGTGGGCAGGGCAGAGCTGGAATACATTTCTTATCTTGGAGAGAAGAATTTTGATCATGGAACAGCTAATTTAGTGAGTGTGAATGGGGGAAGGGGCAGATAGAGTAGCAGGTGATAAACTCTAAAGCCAAAGAGCCTAGATCATTCTAGGAGCTTAAAGAATTTCAGTGCGGTTCCACTTCAAAGTAAGGGGTGATCATGGGGTGTGGGAGGAGACACGTTTGGCAGGCAATGGGGAAGATGCTGTTTGTGGGACACTCTATTAATGATGGGTGGGGAGAGTTAAAAATAAGGCAATACTAATTCATGAGGATCTTGAAATACTGGTAAGAATTTTCATTTTATACTGAAGGATTCCTGTAGATTAAGGAGTTATACAAGAAAAGGAAAAATTGAGCCCTGTCCCATGAAGGGCATTTTGCTCCAACAATGACCTCTGGGCAGAGAGTTTGTCCCAAGACCTCCCTTCAGAGGCCCAGATGTCATTTTCTGCCTGGCAGACAAATGGTTTTAATGAAGGTATTTTAATTAATAAACTTAACAAATGAAAAGACTTAACAGCAAAAAGAAGGACATTGCTTTGTGGTTTCTGATTTAGGTCTAAAGATGACATTAATAGATCACTAAAATGTTTTCTTTTCTTTTCAGCCTCACATATATTTTTCATTATAAAACCTAACTATGTGTCTAAAAGTATCAGGGAATTAAAAGAGGGAAAAATGGCATTCTTCATTCTACTAGTCTAACTCAGCCTATGCTTATTAGTTACTGAATTTTCTTCAAGTCTTTATTTCTTATGAATGGGTGTTTCACCACATTCATTTTTTGTATTTTTTGTATTTTTAATAGATATTTTTCTTATTACTAGAAAGATAATAAGGGCATCATTTTAAGAAAAATAAAATTTATGTTTCTTCAGAAAAATGTACCACAATTTATCTACTCTTATATTCTTAAATTATGATCACCACTTTGCTATCATAATCATTTCTGTGAATTTTTCCAGTGATTTTTGGATTATTTCTTTGTGATTGGTTCTTAGACCTGAAATTTCTATTGAATGTGTATCAATATACTTATGTCTGTGTGTTCATATTACCAAAATATTTTCCAATTGGATTATACCAATTTATACTCAGACTACCCACTCCTGAAAAAAAAACAAAGAAAAAAGGCTTCTGGAGAACTTGTGGGGACTTCTCACCAACACTCTATGCTCCACATTGACTCATCCTTCCTGACTGTGAGGAGAAGTTTGAGCAAGACAGATGCTATGGTAGGCCAACAGATGGACACACATATGAATATATTTTACATCTGGACACATTTTTACCTTAAGGGATAGTCAGAATGAAGTTCTCCATGCTATCTCTGCATGTCAGACTATATTTTCAAGAATGTTTACGTAACAAACTTGAAAGCTAATTTCTCCCTCCAGGGCGAAGGGCAGATTTGTTTTCTGAACAAGATAGTAAGGATAGTGTCTACTGCAGAAGCAAGATTTGGGCAGGTTTGCTGGCAGACTCATTACAAGATTGGGGGTTGGACACACTCAGTGCTCCTCAGCTGTGATACAGACCCCAGTGTACTGGGCATTCACTTGGGCCTACCTTGAGGACAAAGAGAACTGATGCAAACAAGAAGCTCACACTGCCTGTTGTAACCTGAATAATATGCTGTCTAAATCCACTGTTCAATTGTTGTTTCCTCGTTGGTGGAACCTACAGAAGAATGATTAACCAGTTCAGAAGCAGCAGAAGCCTTGACCATTTGACAGGCTGTGTAAGGACAGATCACCGATGTCTGTGCAAAAGAGACTCTAACCAATGGCAGAGAAAATGGCCTGGCTTCTGGTGCACGCTATAGTGTCTACTATTCAGTTTGTTAATTGTTTGAGGGTCTGTGTAGCAACTACTCCTATTTGCTTTTGAGAGAATACGCAGGTAAACAGCTGCGAGTTGGGAATCAAACATACTTAGTTTCAACTGCTTCCTTGCTTACTCATTTCTTGATCTTGAACATGATAGACTTCTCTCTTAGCAGTTTCCCATGAATGAAATGGGAATTATAAGAGAATTTCATGGATTTGTTTAATGAGATGAGATGGTAAAGTTCATGGCAATGCAAACCAGCTCATATTATATACCGAATGGATATTAACTATTTCTTTTTTGCTGTTTGATTATGAAATTTGAACAAACTTTCAGCACCAAAAGATCAGATAATTTGGTGTAAAGGAAAATCTTAATTGGCAATCAAACTCAGTCCTATATGTTTACCAAAGAAAATAAAAAGAAAAGCATAGAGTGGCTTACCCTCTATTAAACTGGACACCAAATTGGCACCAGGCATAACTAGCATACGGTTCTTCTCAGTGGCAACTCAATTACTTTCCTATTGGAATTTCAATTCCTCTGTAGTCATCAATACTGAGTGAAGTGTAAACAGAAAGCAAAGAAAGAAAAGATGAAACTGAGTTTAGAAACACCTAGTGAAGCTAAGAATTGCCACGGAATCACTCTTAAAACTAGGCAGACAAGAAGCAATTTGAAGTATTATTAAAATAATATTTCTGATAGAAAATAGAGGCTTCAAATTCTATGCTTTGAGAGTTAAGTAGTTTATTCAGAAGGGGGTTCTCAGGTTCTTCTTCTGAGACAATTTACTTTTTATTTTACAAATAAAACTAAATTTGGTTATTGCCTACTGAAATCACATAAGATAGGAAGAAGAGTGGCAACAGAATAGAAAACAAAGACACAAACATAAATGTTTTATTTAAAAAGATATGCAAACTCAAAAATAAAATAGTATTAACTCATAAATTTTGAGTAAAATAGGAGAACACATCTGAAAACTGCTTGTACCCACAATTATATTGTTGAATAAATCATATAGTCTAATGATTAGGAAACCCTTATGCAAGGTATAAGACCTTATAAGCATGTGAATTAATATAATTAGTAATACAGAATAATATGATTAATATTTTAAATAATATTGCACAGGAATTTTACTAGTCCAGAATAGAATATGCTGTAGTACTCAATACCTACATGTTAGAAGGTTATTGCATCATTGTTTGAATATTTCAGTCGTGAAAATTCTGCTGCAAACTTTGGCAATGTTTCAGGGTAGTCCTTCACATAGTAATGCATAATTCTTATTGCTCTGATCTAGTGATCCCACCAGTTCAATGTGAGGCACCCTGGTCACAATGACAAGGGAAGACTGCTTGAAGTTTGCAGCCAGTCTTCTATATTTTGGCCCCAAATTAACACATTGATCATGTCCATACCCCGGAGATAAGAACTCACTAGTCAAAGAGACTTGAAAATATGAGAGGCAAATTGAGTGCTTGAGGAGCCCCACTCTCATAAGTAAAATTGTCAAATTATTATGTGTGGGTGATTTCTAAGAAGACATCTAATTGTCCAGTGCACTTTTTAAAAAAGAGCTTCTTGCAAACATTTCTTTAAATTTTGATAAAAAGTGATGCTTAGTATGATAAAGGCTCAATTATCAACAGAACTCAACACTACAAAATATGACATTACATAGGCTATGTAAGCAAAGTTTTACTACGTTATAAAAGATATGGTTTTAAAAATGAGACAATATAGGCCAATTAAATAAAACATAAAATATTGGCCGGGCATGGTGGCTCAGCCTGAAATCTCAGCACTTTGGGAGGCCAAGACGAGAGGATTGCCTGAACCTGGGGGTTCAAAACAGCCTGGGCAACTTGGTGAGATCTCATCTCTACAATAAGTCACAAAAAAACCTAGCCGAGCATGGTGGTATGCATCTGTAGCTCCAGCTCCTTGGAAGGCTGAGGCGGAAGGATCGCCTATGCCCAGCAGATCGAGGCTGCGGTGGCCATGAGCATGCCACTGCACTCCAGCCTGGGCGACAAAAGTGAGATTCCAACTCAAAAATAATAATAATAAAATATTCTTCCATTGAAACACTAAATAACCTCTAGAAACAATGAAATGGGGCTGTATGAGCTGTTAGGGTAGGGCAATTTTCAGAAAATTATGCAAAGGGTATGATTCCATTTCTATGTATACATCCTTATGTACATACATACAGAACTAGACTTCATCATCTAGGATCCCTTACAGTTAGGTGTGCCCATGTATTAGAGTTCTAGCTTATAAACTATGGGTAAAACAACTGTACACTATGTTACAATATCCACATTTGACCACAAAAACCAACTTTAGTCATTCTACATTGACTTCTCTTCAACTTGAATTTCTACCTCAGTATGACAAAACCAGGCCCTGTCGCTGCTTGAAGGAGAGACACACACCTGACCAGAAGACCTGATTTATACTTTACAAGGGGTACCCCCTAAAAAACGGAATTATTTTTGGGAGTGGGAGGCCTTATAACACAGGCTTTCCCCATTAGGTAAGTGTTCTAGGAACCCATAGCGTATCAGCTAACATTGTTGTGAGAGGCTGCATTCAACTTCCGTGAATTGTTTTGGGAGATTCTTTCAGTGGGTCTGCCCGTTTCTTGATGGGTGATTTACAAGTGCATTCGCCCACACCACACTGAGAGTTCAGCAGTTTTTGACCAAAAACGACATGACCTCCATTCTTCATCCTCCCTATTCACCCAATTTTGCCACAAGTGACTTTTTATTTTTAAAAAGTCTTCAAAGGGAAACATTTTGCTGATATGAAAGAAGTGAAACAAAAAATGGCAGAAGCACTAAAAGGCATCAAGACTGGCAAGTTCGAAAATTGCTTTGAGCATTGGAAAAAGCATCTCGATAGTTGTATTGCATCAAATGAAGGGGACTTTGAAGGTGGCTGAAGTTTACACATGTAAGAATGAGTACACAATTTTTATAAATAAGTTCTGGGTTTTGGGGGTGCCCCTTGTACATGAGCAAGAAATTAACTTTGACCACACTTTAGACCTTTTGCATGTAAAGAAGTTTCCTTGTTAATCAGCTATCTTACTCAACTGAAAGAAATTAAAGTCCATAGTTATACTATAAGAGAGTGAAACAGGTTAATGGTAGAAGAAATGTTCTACCTTTGTAGCATGTAGTGCCATTTAATTTAATTTGGGGTTAAAAACCTTCAAAAATCAAACAAAAAAAGATGAAACAAAATAAAATGCATATTGTATGCTTGTCATTTTGCACTTATCTCTTTCCGGTAAATAGTTAAATTTTCTTTCAACTTTGAAAGAAAAACAAACAAAAAAATCCATTTAATTTACCAGCACATATACTGATTATATAACTGATAATGCTACTTACTTAAGTTCTTGGACCTTCAGCTTCATTATTTTCAATCAATGTCTTTTGGCTTAGTGACCATCACATTATCTGTCACATAAAATGTCTTTAATTATAGGTTTTCTGTGGGCACATAGGGGTATGATTATCAAATTCACAATCAAGCATAGGCATATTGAGAAGGGAAAAGTTCAGTGCTAATTAATAAGGTCATACTTAAAAGAAGGAGAGGTGAAAATGCTACCTTCTTTTAACTTAGAGGTACAGGGCAATGAAAAAAATAGTGTGTTGGGGCTTTGAAAATAAGTGTGAGTGTGTTTATAAAAATACATATAAACAGAGACCCTAATGATTACAAGATGAAAACTAGGGGCTATAGAAACAATGAATGGGAAATGTTTCTTAAAACTCTAGTAAAAAGAGGAAAAGCAGGTGCCCAACCACAGCATAATGGTGTGAACACACACACACTTGAAAAATTCAATACTTTCACTCATTCTCTTCAGTGAAATTATATCTGACGTGGAGCTCCAAAATTATTCTTTTTGTGACAATCTCTTTTGCTTATCATTGCTTTTTGGGGAAACTCTTCTCACTTTTGACAAACCAATAAATCCCTTTTATGCTGCTGAGCCATGATATGTTGTGTTAAAAGTTTGGCAAGAGGAGGTATCATGCTGCCTACTCCCCAATCTGTTGTCAGCCCCTCTCCACAGCAGTGGTTGTATTAATATGAGTCCTTTATCCAGAAAAGCTTTTATTCCATGGAGAAAATGCAGAAGATGTGTTATAATATGTGTATCCCTAGTGCCAGTCCTTTTTGAATATTCTAGATTCCTTTGGCATCCTTTCTCAACCATGGTCCTACCTGGATATTCTTATCTCTAACATTTTTTCTCCTCTTTCCCTCACCTACTGTTTTGTGCCAGGGTAGGTGTAAGATAAAGCTTACAGAATCAAAGATACCTAGATAATCTTTATCACACAAATAATCTTTATCACACAAATAAGACTTTCTGTCATGTATTGAAAGCCAGCTGTTACAACAAAGGGTCAATTTCATTGCATGTATTACCCTTACTCCTTATGTACAAGTATATGAGATGGGTATCATCACCTATTTAGCAGATTGAGGAAGGAAATTGGGGTTGAGAGAGGTCACATGAATTGCCCATGGTTCTTTACTTAGAGTCAGATCTTGGATGAAAACCCATGTATTATTTTAAAATACATTTTCATTTCAGATGGAAAGACATTTATTTATTTAATTATCTGGAAAGAATTTGGAATCCTACACTAAAACATATTTGTGATTGATTCAAAGGCGAAATTTCTCTCCAGACCTCATTTTGTTGTTAAGATGGATGAAGAATGATGAGGTGACAACTCTAAAGTTTCTCAGGAAGCTAGTGATAGACTGAAGTGTGACATTAGGCCTCCTGGTTGACAACACAGGACATTTTAACTTCTTTTAAAACTCTTTAGGGTAAGTATCTCTAATAAATAACTAACTTGCAAATATTAACTCTGAAGAAAGTTTTAATTTGCAACATTGGTTTGGATAAGATGATAACTCACTGCCACGGAATTACTGAGTAAAATTATTTTATTAATATGGTCTTCGTATGGAAAGGGGCTATATCTTACATTTTTGATACTTTCTGAAATGCCTAGCATATTCTATATTTTACCTAATAAATGATTAGAAAATTCTAGATGAGTAGAGATGTCTTAGGGATACTCTACTTCTCATAAAATATAATAATCAAGTTGCCACAATGACTATAAAGATTAAGAACTTTCAAAGTCATCATAATTTCTAAGAATGATACTTTTAACTACAAGTTTAGTGTTTTTGAGAAATAAATGTTATAAGAAATTAGTGTGCTAGTCTTTGGATATCTCTCAATGATCACTCACAGGCATTCTGGATCAACACAAACTAAACAAAACTTGAAAATGATGGCAATGTAATTCTTGGCACTGCCTTTGATGTACGTGTGTGTGTGTGTGTGTGTGTGTGTGTGTGTATACATGTATACAACATGTAAATTTTTACTCTAACCTGTTTAAGGTTACATAATATTAACATAAAGCCTCTAAAAGCAGACCCATTTATTGGAATGCAATGGTTCAAACATAAAAGTTTAATATTCCTCCACCCTTTCGTCCTAGGTGCAAGGATCTTCTCACTGATGGAGCTCCAGTGGATGAAAGGACCATTTGGCACAGGAGAAGGAATACAATGCAGTGAGCTCATCTCAGACTGATTTTATATACACATCTTCTGACTGAACCACTTTTGTTTTGCATTTATATTTTATTTTAAAGATATATGGTAAAATTCAGGATTAGGTATACAAGTAGACATCATACAGGTAAAGTTTGGGCCTCCCATTGTTCCCCCCACTTTGCTTGGTTTGAGTTCAGGTACGCTATTGATGTTGTGCCTTCTCCCATCCCAGCAGTATCCCGCTACTGCCAATTTCTTTCTTATAGTATTTTGGTAAATGTTCAGAGTTCACTTATGAGTGAGAACATGTGGCACTCTGTTCTTTGTTTCTTTGCTAGATCACTGAGTATGATAGACTCTAAATCCATCCAAGTTGCTGCAAAGTCCATATGTTTGTCCTTCTTTATGGCTCCCTAATATTCCATCGTGTACGTGGTTGAACCACTTTATCGTTTACTCATGTTAATCAAGAGAGTGCAGAGACAGTATTCTGTGGGCATCTCTAGAATCAGAATAGGCTATAAAGGCTTGCTCTGAGGGACTTGGCATAGAGGCATTACAGATACTTAGCTGCTTCGTGACCAGCAAGTAATAGTCACAGACTCATCAGTTGTGTACATCTCCTGACCTTATAATTCTAGGGCCTTTGCACTTTTTTCTCATTTTTAATCTATAGAAATCACATTTGCCCAGCATAAAATTCCTTCAACATGATCACATTTATCCCATATATATCTTTTGGTCAAAATAACCTCCTGCTGGTCATTCAGAGGAATGAGTATTCATAGTGGTAAGTGAACTACACAGTCAGTTTAGTCTTACATAAATGACAGCTTGTGAGCACAAGAAATAAAAAGAAATACATCATGGAAACCATAGCACATCCAAAGAAATACATTTCCTGTGATTATTGTATCTCATTACATATCACCACCTCAGACATGCTTCTCTTGGTGCTCCCTGTGCAGTAACAAATTTCTATGAAAAACTTGTTGTTCTTGATTCCTTATGTTCCCCTACACATTTCACTGGTCAACAGATGTTGAAGATTTTAATTCTCAAAATTATCTTCAATGCATCCCTTTTTGTATTGCCAGTAAGTCTTGATTCAGGTAAACACTATCTCACAACGAGGCAATTATATTTCATTTCTGTCCTATCCCCACAGACGTACACACAGTTTCCCCCATTGTCTTTATGTTTAGCCCTTCACCAATGTACTGCCAGAAGAATCTTCTAGAAAACAAACTAATTGGATCGCTGGCTTGGTGGAAGTTTTTTAGTAACTCCAAATTGATCAAAGCATAAAACCCCCCAAAGTGAAAAATGTCCCCACAATCTGTTCAAATTACATATGCTTCCATTCTTATTTTCAGAAGCACTATGTTCAAAAAAGAAAAAAAAAACCCGAACTGCTAAGTCTTTCTGAAGCATATCATGCCCTTCCATGAATCCAAACATTGGTTTAACTTAAACTCACTAAACGAAATACCTGTCTTCCTCACCTGTCAAAATCTGGAGCTGTTCCCTATTCCCTCAGGTTGAGTTAGTTCTGATACCCTTGAGTTTCCATAACCCTAGACATGTAACAACCACAGACAGACCTTACACATCAAATGGGAATTATTTCCCTGTGGGCTTCACCCGCTAAAAGGAGCTCCTTCTAGTTTAAGGCCCCATTCCATCTTTATCTCTTATCGAATTGTTTCATTAAAAAGCTTTTTAAATGAATGAATAGATGAATCTTGAAAAAGTTGGATTAAAAATATGGTGCCAACAGTCAGTTACGTAATTGGTGAGTGACTCAGAGTACAGAAGGCATCTCCAACACAGTCCTGGCATGACTGTCTTCCTGCCTTGGCCAAGCATGCCATCATCAAGGGGAAATTCTGCAACTCCTCCGTTATCATTTATTGCCTGCAGGCCCTAGCATCTAACGACATCAGGTGAATGAAATGTTCACTCTCACTAGAAGTGCTTTTAGCTTTGACACTAACATGGTTTTCCTTGTTCTTGCTTGGTCATGACTTGATTTTTTTTTATAAAGAGTTGTGAGGTACAAGTGGAGATTTACTACATAAGTAAGTTGCATGCAGGTAAAGTTTAGGCTTCTAGATGAATTTCTCTCTCCCTGATCGTGGACCACGTGCTTAATGTATTGCCATGTTCCCTCTTCCTTCTCCTTCTCTCCCTCCCAGTGCCCCAAATTGCCAATTCCACACCTGTGCTAATGTGACTAATGATCAGGGCCCGCTTATAAGGGACAACACATGATGTTCAGTTCTTTGTTTCTGTGATAGTTCCCTTAACATGATGGTGTCTAGCTGCATCCAAGTTGCTGCAAAGCTCATTATTTTGTTCTTCTATGTGGCTGCATAATATACCATTTATATATACCACATTTTCTTTATCCAGTTCACTTTCAATGGACACCTGGATTGGTTCCATCTTTCTGCTATTGTGAAGAGAGCTGCAATAAGCATGCATGTGCAGTTGTCTTTCCTGTAGAGCTATTTATGTTCCTCTGGGTATATTCCCAGGAGAAGGATTGCTGGATCATATGGAAGCTCAACTTTTAGTTTTTGAGAAATCCCACACCGCTTTCCATAGCGATTGAACTAGCTTACATTCCCACCAACAGTGCAGAAGTGTCCCTTTTTCTTCTCAGCCACACCAGCACCTGTTGTTTTGACTTATTAATGATAGCTATCCTTACCAGTATGAGGTGACATCTATCTCATTGTAGTTTTAATTTGCATTTCTCTGATGATTAGTGAGGCTGAGCATTTTTTCATGTGTCTGTTGGCTGCTTGTATGTCATCCTTTGAGAAGTGTTGGACATGACTTGATTTTTAAAAATTATACTAATGTCATCTAATATGCATCCTCTGTGATGGCACTTTTATTGCAGAAAGAGGTAGTATAAAAATCAATATTCTACTAGGAATTTCAATCCCCATTCAAAAAATCAAATACGCTGGTAAAATTGGCATAATTTTGCTACAGATTTAAAAAGAATACTACTTTGCCCTCTGAGCCTTAACATAGATATGACTTGCTCAAGAAATTTCCCTGACTCCTGGACTAGGAGAGTCTTATCTGCTATGCATTCTGCTAGAGCTCTGCACTTACTTGAACATGAAACTCATAACAGTCATACTTATTTATTTCTTATCTTCCTTCCACACCTATCTAGGAACTCCTTGGGACAGGGACAGAGTCTTCCTAACCAATGTATCCCTCATGCTTATCACAGTGGTGGTAAACAGCAGAATTTCAATAATAGTGCTTAATAAAATAATATGCAAGTAAAAGTTGTTGGTAAAAAAACTAATTATTAAATTCTTTCTGCTGACATGAAAAAGGTATTTCCTTTAGCATCGATACAGTTTTAGCACTCAGCAATACTGAATGTTGAAATGACAATATGACAATGTACAATTCACAGGGAGTAGTAAATTCACATAAAATTCATAATTAATCTTTTTGGGGTTGTTGACTGAACCATTCATAGGACTTTAAAAGCATAGACATGCTATAACCCTCTAACCAAGAGTTTGTAGCTGAGGTTGGGTTCCTGGGACTAAAGCAACAAACACAGAACCACATCTCCTTAATCTTGCTGCCAGAGAATTCAATAAATTGGTTTGACATTTGATTCTTGGCTGTCCATGACTTTGAGATAGGCAGAAAGTAAGGAAATACTAAGATTATGCACATAAAAAAGTCCTAAATTTAGCTTTAGGGTGGGTTTTGTCATCTTTTAATTTGGATGTGCTTGTGTCTGCCATTCTGGAAGGTCATCCTGAACCAAATTCTGAAATCATTTGGTGAAAAAGAGACTCAGAAAATCATTGTCTTCAACAACCTACCCTTTCCTTATCATTGTGCATGTATACTAGATAGGATGACTTCACCACTTTGACACATAGATCAAAGTCAAATGTAATGGTCATCATAGTCATTAACAATCATTACCATCTCTTCACTGAGTGAGCACCTGCTGTGTGCCAGGAGCTAAGCACACCACCCTTATTTACTGGACAACAATCTTATGGGATTCCCATTTTAGACAAGAAAACCAAGACTCAAAGAGTTACACCAGTTTCCAAAAGCCACATATTTAACCATATATTCTGTGTAGAAACCTGGGTTAAAACCCAAGTTTGAATAACTCTAGATCCTTTGGATTATACATTCTTCTATGGATCAAATTATAGCTCACATTCTTTAATTTTGCACTTTAAACAATTAGTTGTGGGGATAGAAGTAGTGATTTAATTATAAAAACAATTTCTGTTTTCAAGTAAATACAAGTAAACCTCTATTTGTTAAAAACAGTCAGACGAGAAAACACAAATGAAATTGCAGTCATGTAAACAGAGCAAAGGTGACAATAAGGAGCTGAAGGCAAAATGTGCCGCTCAGAGTTGAAAATATTCTGCAAAGATCTGCCCTTTCACTCAGGAGAACTCTCCAGAGCTCTCGTCTAGACTCTGGATAGGCACAGTCCTATCTGACTTTTTGTTCACAAGTCCTATCTGATTATGTTGCAGCCTCAGTTTTTGATCTGCTTTACAGCCTACATGGTTTCTGAGAATGACTGACTCCCTACAAAAAATCCATCTTCAGGTAGTGTGCTTTGGAGGTGCCCCCTCCATGCCCGGGCAGTGTTTTTTGTGTGGGATGCCTCCTTACAACTCCCTGTGGGCAGTGCTGCTTCATTTTCTCACTAACCTTTGGATAGTGGCTCTTTATTAACACAAAAGTGAGTGGGCATTTATTCATTGCTGAGTTGCAATGGAAAGTCATAGCAGGAGTCTAAGGCCACCTTATTCTATGCCTATAAAAAACCTTGTGTGGCCATGAGATATTACTAGAATTTAGATAGGCTTTCAGAAGCTGAACTAGTAACAAAGGAAAGACAGTTTTGTTCCTTTCAGTCTCTCATATAGTTTTCAGAGGACATTAAAAATTGTTTTCATTTTAGCAACTATTTTTTAGGTTTGAAGACCTAAGTCAAGTAAGACTAGGTTTTTATAAATGGCAGTGGTTTGGGCTGAAACTGAAAACTATGATTCAGATGATGCAACTATTATGAAAGTTTTTTGTATGTATGTTCTGTAATGAAGCAATCATAAAATTGAAATCATGTAATGACTAGTGTTCACTGCTTTTCCATTTTCCAAGTAATCTGTTGACTGTTTCTGGGGTTTAGCAGGCTTTTCCTGCCATTTTAGAAAAGACCAAATAGAAACATTTGTAAATTGCACAAAAGGTAAGATATACTAAAAAGATACAAAGTTGCTCAAAAGATGTTGGAATAAACTCTGTTTCTTATTTGTATTAGGGTCTTACAAACTTTTGGTTATATGAGTCAAATATTAAAACAACTTTGGGGAATTTGTCTTAATTTCAGCAACTCCCTATAATCTAAGAAATATATTTTGATTATATTTTGGCGTTTGTAAGCGTTGAAACATCATCCCATGGTACATTTTTCAATCTGACACTTTAGAGGTTGGCAAATGATGGCAATGCGCCAAATACAGCCCACTGCTTGTTTTTCTAAATATGCCTTTATTGGAACACAACCACACCCGTTTGTTTATGTCTTACCTATGGTGGCTCTGATGAGAGTTGAGTAGCTGCAACAGAGACCATATGGCCAGTAGAACCTGAAACAGTTACTACTTAACCCCTCACAGAAAAAAGCTGACAACTCCTGCTTTAAATAAAATAGGCATTATATTAGCAGGAGTTAGGCTTTTACAGATGATTAAAATATAACTAAATCCAGTCCTTAACATTCTGAACTGCCATTTCTCCCAAATATATTCCATTTGTAGCTGCTAAAAACAATGCTTTTTCCTTTTCTTTCTGTCTCAAATAATGTACTGAAAAAAAAAACTAGCACATCAGAAGAACTGCATATGGAAAAAGGTATAGAATAAAATCTCCTATGAAGCTCAGAAAGATTTTGAGCAAACACTACCCATTTTTTCCTGATCAATTCCTTTTTTATTGGCAAAATGAGCAGCAGGACAGCAGTCACTACTCCCTGGGCCACTAAGATCAAAGATCTGTTTAAGTGACTGTACCTGAGGAGGGAGACAAAAAGCAGAGGTTGTCAACCACAGATTCATGTTAGAAACACCTAGGGAGACTAACAAAGTTCCAAAGCCACATTTCTTCCCAGACCAATTAAATTAGAATAAACGGAACTGTGGCCAGGGCAGTAGAATGTCTTAAAGTTCCCCAGGCAATTCTAGTGTGCAAATAGAACCAAGAGCCTCTGGGTTCCGGTAAGAAAGGACGCTATTTGGAACATGAAGTCACCATTTTGGGGGTTTTCCTTTTAACCTGCAAAATGAGAGGGTTGAAATGAGGTTCTCTGAGGTCATTCCCATCTGTGATTATAAGTTCAGTTCAATTGAATTGAGTTAATTTCCCCAGAAGAGGAAGCGTGGAACGGCACCTTCTGTTAGGAAGAAGTATGCAGACTGGAAAGAGTTCAGAGCAAGTATGGGTTCATTGCCATGGGAACTTGGGAAAGAAGACTCAGTGATGTTTATGTTGCTACTCCATGGCACAATACTTTCGGCACAATAAAAAGAAGCCAGCACTTGCCTGGGACCCGTATCAGATACATGCTGTCATTCCGGTTGGAGAGACATTTAACAGACAATAAGTGAACATATGTTCTGAGGCTCACACTGTGCAGAGAGAAGGGTGAAGCTTTCTAAGGGAGAATCTTTTCTTTGGGGTCAAACCATGGCAGGACAAATTCTGATTCTGCCACTTACTAGCTGTGAAAGATGGGATATCTTTGTTCTCTTTAGTCATTATTTCCCTTATTTGCAAAATGAGGATAATAATCATTCCTCCATTCTAAGATCATCTGGAGGATTAAATAAAATAATGCATCAGAAGGGCTTAGCAAAGTGCTGGTCACAATGTAGGCTAAATGAATGGTATATCATTACAATCATTTTTGTTATTCTTACACTTGTCACTGCAATGCTTTGGCAATACACAAGTGGATCAAAGGTACTGGCTACCAGTGATTTTACAATTTGTGGTTATAAATGACACCTAAGTGGCCTGATTTTATTATTCTTTTAAGGGCTTTATAACAGAAATATGGAAAGGTATTATTTTAAAATATTTCAGACAGCATAATGAAAGGTAACATGTATTATAGGCAGATGCACACTTAATTACTCCCATTCCCTCACCCACTGCAGAATACACAGTATCCCATGTTCAGATAATATTGTTATCACACAGATGCATGTGCATAAGCAATATATGGTACCATTTTGGATGTCCTCAAGCTTCATAAAAATGGTGTCATATTAAATATATGATGGTGGGGAACTCCTGGGGGAGGGAGCGGGTGACATTGGCCGTAGTGGGAAACTGCCAGAGAAGGGGGAGCATACCTCATCAACAAGGGTCCCTGCATAATGAACATTTGTATACCTAACCCTGAATTGTTCCCCACATACTTAAAATTAAAAAAAATTAAATAAATAAATAAATATATGATGGTGAATCCTGGTATTTTTTCTGAACATTATATTTTTGAGATTTATCCATTTAACACATACAACTCAAGTCCATTGGTTTTTAACAGCTATATTCTATACTAGATTATCACTTTACCACAATTTATTTATCCTTTCTCATGTTACTAGATGTTTGGGTTACTCCATTATTCTGTATTACAAATAAAGAAATTCTGCTATGTCCATTTATATGCATATTTTCTTGTGTCCAAGTGTGGGAATGTCTTAGGGAGTTCATTTAGAAGTTGTCAATGTAAATAATATGCATATCTTTAACTTCTCAGTCTCCTTTCCTGGTTCTGTTTCATCTTCTGGATTTCTAAACACTGGTGTACTCCACTTCTTAGTTCTCACATTTCTTCTCTTCTCTGCACTCAGATAAATACCACTCAAGATGACCATTTCTAGTCTTGACATAATTCCAAAAGTTTACATTCATATTTCCATTTGCTCACTTAATATCTCTTTGTAGATATAAAAAGGGATATGTGATAGACATTGCGAACACTCACCAGTGATGTTTCTCTTCCAAACCCACTGACGATATTTCCCATCATACTTTCTCTGAGCTAGGAGCTGTGAGTGCTTCTTATGGAGAAAATAAAAATGTGTCACTTGTCTTAGGTTCCTCGAAAAACTGAGTCACAGGTTTGGTACAGGTAATTGTCGGACCAGGCCTTCAGGAATTCGCCTATAAGAAACTGACCAGAGGGAAAAATGGAACTGTGATGCAATTACAACAGAGCCTCGACTGATCCCATCAGGGCTTTTGGAGTTGGAATGACCCTTCAGAATTATTGCAAACTGAGGCACAAGCTGAAGTTTTGTTCTCTCATGTCAGCTGTCATTGGAAATGAGCCACTTCTAGAGAAAGAACATTTCTTTGGGTTAGATGGTTTCCTTCATTTGAGAAACTTCATGGGGAGAGGCATCAAGATGAGCCACCGAACACTCTAACAGCAGGAATCATAAATAATTCAGCCCTCAGGGAAATTTCTGGGCAACACACTGTCACATCTACTACATAGTCCCAAACTGAGATGGTAAAAAGACGCTGCTCAGTTTTCCGATCTTGCACTTACTTCAGCAATGAGTGTGAAGACTATGAGGTGAAATGGCAGAACCACATTGCTAAGTCCATGCATCGCATAAGTGCCATTGCCCTGAAGAACCACTTAATCTAGAATGGGCATGGTGCTGGTAGAAAAAAAAAATGTATGATTTGTACCACTGAGATTTGTTTTTGTTTTTGTTTTAGATTAGAAAATATAGTTTATTTAGATAGTAAATCAGAGAGAGAGAAAGAGGGATTCACCTCCCCAAGGGAGAGGAGGGGGCCAAAGCTTAAGAAAACATGGCTTGGCCATAGCTCAAAGAGCACATGGTCACACCATAGCTTAGCAGGGCAATGGCCTGGCAATGGCAGGGGTTTGTTTTTACCACAGCATAAGCCTAGCCCAAACTGACTATTTTAATATTTCAAAAGTAACATGTACAGAACCAAATTATTGATTCGCCACTCCTCCAAGTCTCCTCCTTTCTACAGTCTTCAGGATCTTAGAAAATGGACCCTATTGAGGCTGTCACAAATGCAGTCAGTCCTTCCTTCAGAATAATGTCAGAAGCTAATCATCGCTCCCCATTCAGCATTACCTCTGGTCCAAATCACTGACAACTCTTTCTTGGATTATTGAGATAGCCTCTTAATTAACTTCCAGTTTCTGCACCCCCCATGATGTATTCTTAACACAGAAGATGAGATCCTGCTAAATAGATAACACTCTGCTCAATGTTTTCCAGTGGCCCCAGCTCACTCAGGGCAAAAGCCAGATCCTTCAAGGAGCTATTGAGGCCTTGTGTAACCTGAACCCTTACTACTTCTCTGACCTCCCCCTGAATCATACCTCCCATTGGCTGATGCAGCTGTGTTACCTTCCTTGCTGTTGTCAAGAACATTGGGCATGCTTTTCCCTCAGAACATCCATAATCCTTGTTCTCCAGCCTAGAATGGCTTCCCAGCTATTCAGTAGTTCCCTCAGTTCCTTCCAAACATGCACAGATGTCATCTTAACAATAAGTCCTTTCTTTGGTCACTACCAATGTTTAAAAATACACAAATAAACTTATTTTCCTTTATTGTTCTGCAGAGCATTCATATTATTATAGGACATGCTATAAATTTATTTTTAAATAAATAAAATATTAGTCCCATGGGGGCATAACTGTATCCTCATCTTCTTCACTGAGAATAGTCACTGCACTCAACAAATATTTGTGGAATGCATTAGTTGACTATAGTACTTATTAGTATCAATGGTTCAGACTCTCTTGGATCTACTATAAAAAGTATTTTATTTGCATATAAAGGCCATTTTATCTTACTTAGATTTTAATAGCTTTAATTGCCTTACTTTCTATTTTTTTTTTTCTTTTCATGTTGCAGTGGCTAAGACCTTCAGTAAAATTCCTGAGGGTTTTTTTCCATGAAAGACAGCCGAATTTTATCAAGTTGTTTTACCACATCAGCGGAAATGGTTATGTGGTTTTCTAACAATTAATGGAACTCTTGATGTTTATCCATACTTAGACTTCTGTAATAACCTTTTTTATCTTTGGAATTTATGTGAGGATGTAGAGCTCAAGAAACACGCACCAAAGATTCTGACTGCAATTGGGCCTTGTGATCATTGCCTAGAGATAACTGTTTTCATATTAAAGACTATTCCACTGACAGGAGTGATACTTCCTGAAGCTTAACCAAGCAAAGTCAAGGCCTTCAGGAGCCAGACAGATTTTGCAAAACAGTAAAACAGGCTGAAGGTAGAGGTGGGCATGGAAGACCTCACCTTAATACACAGTTCTCATGGGTGAATCAGTTGCAACAGATTGTTATCAGGGGAAATGAAGGTCCAGTGTTTCCAGGTCATCTGATATTTGTCCAGAAATATTAAAAATCTGACATATAACATGTAAAATAATCTAGTTTTTAAGTAAGTTTAATAAATTCAAATCTATACAAGAATATGCCACGTGGTCCTAACAAAACCCATCTCTAGGTCAAAGTTAGGGCCATGAATTTGAAACTTCCAGTGTACTAGATCAGTCTGTGTTCTCCTCTGATTTTAACAGGTATTTTTAACTTTTATCTCAATTTCCTCATTAGTAAATTATGGCTAACAATAATTGTGCCACTGAGTTGTAGTGAGTTAGTATCATAAACATTAAATCAATGTTGAAATAAAAGAATGTTCACTCTCAACATGGTGATGAACGCATCACCCTAGATGAGGGGAGAGGGGACAGGTTAGTACACACCCATGAACTCTTGAAGAAATCAACACTGAGAGCAACCAATGACCTACACCACTGTATGCATTCGTAGTAAGTAAGGGGAGGTATGGTACATTTTTTTTTTCTTTCCTACCATTCAGTGCCACCAAAATCAACTGTTTATCATAAAAAGATGGAGATGTTAAACACTCTCCTTGTGATTGGCTGGGTGGGTTAGGGCAAATAGGTAGGTAATGTGGAAGATTCCTGCTGCCTCCTTTCCATCTCCTTTATCTTTGTGTCTGCAAGGCTAGACGCTCAAGGGCCACCAAGATGAACTACTCTAGGGTCCATTCCTCAAGAAGAGTCTAATCAAAAGAGGGAGATCAGAGACGTAGGAAGGACAATTGCACAAAAAAGTATGGTGGTGGTGGTGACTGGCAGTAATCTAGTCATGGTCCGGCCGGTGGGAGGCCATCATTGGCAAGTAAACCTTCCTACCCTGGCTCTCTGCATGTAAAATGACCATTGTTCCATTCAGTCGAGGGGACTAAATGACATTAATGCAACTAGCGCCTGGCACATATGGAAACCTCAATAACTAGGAATTGTTGCTGTTCTTATTAAAGACAAGCAAAACACCTCCGGGAAATATCATGTTGCTTCAAAGAGAGGACGTTTTGTACTGCCATGCCAACTAAGACTGGGAAGATGGATAGGATTTCAACAGGCAGTGACATTCCAGGCACAATGCAGGGGGTTTTCCCAAACAAGTACCAAGGTGAACAAAAGCACTCAACAGGCGATACGCCGCGAGTTGAAGCCGAGTTAGTCCAAAAGTCATAGGGCTGTGGGCAGAATCGGGACACCCGCAGGGTTTGCTAGGTTCATTGGTCACCCTTTTAGAGCCCAGCGTATTTCCCCAGTGTATACAGACTTCTAGCTTCAGCATTGTGCGCCACGGCCGCATTCCTTAGGAGAGGCTCAGGGCGGGGCTGTGGGCTGGAGCGCGAGAGATGGGCCAAGGGTGCCTGGTGCAACACCGGCGGAGAGGGGCTGGGACCACGCGGAGCCCACACCTGCGCTGACCTAAGTCCCGCCTCACCTGCTGAGAACACCCCTCCCCACCACCCCAGGGACGCTCTGCAGGACGACGGGGCGCATCTGCGCGGCCCACAAACGGGCCCTTCTGCTCGCCGCTTATTAACATGCAGGGCTCGGCCCGGGGCGAGGCGCGCAGCTGGACGGCAGCATCCCCCCGGCCTCTGAAAAAGCCTCTCTCACAGCTGGACAGAAAATAGCCCCTGCGCCACTGGCCGGCCATTGTGAACGGCCAAGAGTCCTTCTTCGGGCGGAAGCAGAAGTTCACCCAGCTGTCAAGCATTTGAAATGTAAAAAGCCCGGGGCGCGCGCGGGAGGAGAGAAGACAGAGGCCACGTCAGAGGAAATGCAAGCTGCCCCGGGGGTTGAGGAAACCGTGGGCTGAGACGTTCACTTTGAGCAATCAATAAGGCTTTCAGAGAGCAGGGCAGAAAAAACAGTTCCGGAGAGGGGGCAGAGAGAGCGGCCAGCCCCAGCCGGGTTCCTGGACGCTGGGCTGCGCCTGTCACCCGCCGGCCTGGGACAGCCAGCCTGGCCCAGGTTGCTGGGAGCTGCTCGAGAGCCCCTCCGTCCAGGGCTGAAGGGGGTGAGCCGAAAGGTTCAAGCAGCGCCTGGCTGTTCGATGCACCGCACCTCCTGCGGACAATGTGAAATTGTCCCCAGGGCACATGTGCCCCTGCCACACCTACTCTGCTCTGTGACACTGCTAGGGTCCCCACCTCCCTCCCTGGGTCTGGGCATGCACTTCCTGCTTCCTTTACCTCCAAAGCAAGCTCAGTCCCCATCTTGACACTCTTCCAGAGTCCCAGCCTAGGGCCCCCAGTAGAATTAGGTGGTCCTGCTTCTATCTTTCACAAGACTTTTGACAAACGTCTACCATGGTTCTTATCACTAAACGGCTCAGTATTAAGTTATATAGTATAAAGTGCACCTAGCACTTGTCAGACCTTGTACCATCTGCTAGGAATGAGCATGCCACCATCCCTGTTCTCAGGAAGTTGGCAGGTGAAGCACAAATGCAGCGATATGGTAAATTCTCAAGTCCAGGCTGGGGCCAAGCAGGACTCTTCAGACTAATGGAGAAAAGAGAAATAAAGCTGCTTTCTTGCCCGGCCCAACACCCTGAGCTGTATGTTCTCGAGGGCTTCTATGAAATCATCAGTGTTACTTGCAGTGGACAATTTACTGTATTGTTGCATTTTTCATTTACCTGGCTGACTACATTTCCAGATGATAATAATGGAACATGACATTTTTGTGTCTCATGCTCCCTTTAAACCTACTGTGTGGGCTAGTTTTCTTCTTGTTCTTAGAAGAAACCTAAGGCAGGCTTCAAAACATTTTGTAGGGTCCCTTTTAATTTTTAGAAAAATAGGTTACTTGATATCACAAAACAATGTATCAGCTAAGTAATCCCTGTGCCAGGTCCCATGCAGTAATCAAACCTGAAAACTTGACTGACATTGAGGCTTTGTCCTTCCCACTTAGACTTGAGCCTTAGCTGGCTTCATCAGCTTTTCTGGGTCTAGGGCTGCTACCAGCCCTTTGCCATGCTGTTAGCAGTAATACCTGACCCCTCCAGGATGAGGGGTTTGGGGAGGCAGGTGACAAAAGTTCTTACCTGACGACTTCAGTCATCAGCACCGGGCATCCACACAATGGCACAGCAGGTGTGTAAAGCTGACCCTCTCTGAAAATGCTTTTGTGGGGTCTTCACAATCGCCCCTTAACTCAGAGGAGCAGCCCTGCAGTAATCTTGATACAGGAGTGGAGCTTATTTTTATCAGAGTCCAGACAGGAAAGCAGAAACTTATTGGTTAATTTAACAGAGATAATTTAATTTAGGGAATGGGTTAGACGGGCATAGAGAGAAGTGACCCGTCCTAGGTCTGGAGGAACAAAAGAAAGAGGTTGGAGGTACAAAAACCTCAGAGGAGGGTCCTTCTCAGAATGGGAGCCCAACCCTATGAGGAGCAAGGAGTGGTCGCTGCCTGGCTGGTGCCGATCATTCAAGGACCCGAAGGAGGGACGCCATGGATCTGGGACTCAGACTTCTGAAGAGGGAGTGTGACTGAAGGAGGAAGAATGACGAGGCTGGTTACAGAAATGTGGAAATTGCTAGATATTGAAATGAAATGCTTCTCAACAGACACTGCAGGGGAAGCAGCATGGCTTGGACGCTGCTGACATGAAGAGTATGAAAAGAGAAGGATCCAGTCCCTTCTCCCTCCTTCAGCCTTGCAGTCTCCCCCTAGTTGCCCATGGGCAGAACTGATCAGGAGTTCTGGCAAAGAGGAAAGGTGAATTGGCATCTCCCAACCTCCCCAGCATTACAGAGCTAAGTAAAGAAGGCTGGATTTGGAGCTGAGAGACAGTAGCTTAGAAATCAGAACACTGTGCTTGATGGTCATATATATTTCCCTCCTCAGAACCTAGGCATCAGGATACTCTTGGATCAAGGTCTTCTTGCACCACTAAGGAGCCCTCTTTGACAGGAGTTAGTCCACCACACATTTTCCCTTTCACTCATGGCCCATGCCCCGTTTGTGGGGAATCATCCCACATCCTTCCCCAAAGGTCAGCCTCCTCTCCACACAGCTATCACGGCAGAGGCCTCCCACTTCTTACCTCAGGATCTTCGAGGAGGGAGCCAGACCTATTTCATTGTGTCCACCAACATACAAGCTACAGCATCTAGCCTTCTGAGTGATTTCCTTTGACTTGAAATGCAAGGGAGAACACCCTCATTCCATGGAGTGCATCAAAACTCACACAAGAAAAATCTGGCTTCAGCTCCAGCTTCTTTCAAACCTTTCGTATCACCAGATGGGTGAGGGGTGATGAGCCATGCGATTGGTTTTCTCTTCCTCTTTCTAAAATCCAGCCTCAAGATCTTGCACCTCATTCTGATACTAAGACATCTGTCGATCTGTTAGTATATCGACTGAAATTTTCATTTTACCATTCTGTGAAATTTTAATTAATAAATTCAAAAATTAGAGGAAAGTATTATATGCCATATAGAAATGTCTCGTGTATATCCACTTCTGTACCATATATAAGGGATTATCAAGATAACAAAAAGGAAAAGGCATCATTCTTTTCCATAGTGCATATGTGACCTAAAGGGAGACTAGAAATATAAAAAAAATCATTAGAGTGCAAAAAGTAAGGGGGCAGTGTGATGAAGACTGCACAGATGAAGAAACATTAGAGTCGGGCTTTGAATGACAGATTGACTGGCTAGAGAAAGAACTAGACTTTTTAGGCAGGAACGGCAGTACCTACAAAGACTTGGGAATATAAAATAGAAGAATGCATAAAAGACAAGCAAGATATTTTGCAATGACTCTGTCACACCGGGTCATATACACCAAAGATCTTGTTAGGGTTTTGGAGACAATGATGAACTAAAATCAGTGACTCATTGGATGTAATAACTGAGGGGCAAAAAAGTAAAAAATCACTCAGATAATTCATATTACAGAACTAGTTTATGGTCTTGCCACTGGTTAGGAACTAGGAAGACAGGAAGGGTGAGGATGAGAAAACATCACAGATGATGAGTTTGTGATGCTGGTGGGTCTCCTAGGTGGAGATGTCTACCATCAGTGCAAAAGGAAGTCTAAAAGTCCAGTGAGAACCCAGGCTGAAAGGAGAGCCAAATGTATTGCTTTGCAGCATTCAGCCTGCATTGCTCCCAATCTTGTGGCACTATGCCATGGAAAAAGGGATATTCAAATATGACCTTTGAAACCAATGATACATAAAATACACACATAGATTATGTGCATGTTTATTTGAAATAAAACTGCTTAGATGATAAATAAACCTTAGAAATTTGATCCAAGGGAACATTTAGAGACCACTGAGAAAGACTGATCTTTTCTAAAGACCTCTCACCTTTCCCCCCACCCCCCCAACACCTTATTTACAGCCACACAAAAAATCTAAATTTTGTTGCGACACAGTGACATCTAGTGTTCAATCTGTCTAACACCAAGAGACAATTCCCTAGGGAAACACTGAAGACCATTCCAATTTAAAAGCCTGACCTGGGTGCTAAAGGACAAGTTTTAGAGGAAGAGCAAGGTCTCATCATCTACTCTTACCTCTAGTAGGTGATAACTCTTTATCTGTGTTTAGACACACACAAGCACACATGCATGCAAATTCAGTTCAGACGCCGTGCTTTTAAATTAGAGTCAGGCACATTTCCTATCCGAGGAAAGTCTTCCCCGTCATGTTTACTTTTGACTAGGATTTTTAGTTAATTATAATATAATTATTAGATCTTGGGCTATCAGTCAGTTTTAATTATAGTCATTAAAATTTTTCATATAAATATAATTATGCCAAAATATTACGTTGGCCTGAAATTGCAAGAGTGGTTTCAGATAGTTGTATTCTAAACTGCTAGATTGCCTACTGGTTGGTCTTAATGGATTTTCCTATGTAGAACAACATTCCAGGTGCATGTAGCTTGATGGCGTGGGCACTTTGCTGGGGGTTAGATGACCTGTGTTTTTGTCCCAGTGGTGTCAATAATCTGCCATGTGACCTAGAGCAGTGAGTTGCATCTGTAACTAAGGCATACAACTGAACAATCTTTCTCATGCATTTATCATGAAACTCCATTAGCTGCTTGTTTATTTTCTTTTGTCAAACTTTACTACTCCTCTTTGAGATATATGTTACTTTCTTAGTTTTATATATGCAGAAAGTAAAGCTCAAACAAAAGGAAAGTGACTATTTAGATAGTCAGCTTGTACATGACAGACTTGGGGTGAGCAGGGGAGACAGGGCTGCCTATTTTAAAGCGGGCTCTGTTCTTTGCACACATCACAGCTATTGTATACATTGAACATAATTTAAACACAAAGTACAGTAAAAAGAAAACATTAATTAGGCCTTAATTTTTTTCATACAAGCATAAATTAATAGGACTTTATATATGTATCTCTATATCTATCGCTAATGATATCTATTTGCTGATCTATTATCTATAGCTACATTTACCTCTGTCACTATTATCTATCTATCTGTCTATCTTCTATATTGACATCTATACCTATCTACAAATCTATCTATCTATAATTTTTCTTATTGCTTTATCTATCTATCCTCAGGAAGCAATTGGTTCAATATTACAGTTACTTCCAAGAATAGGATATAAATATTAGTGCTGCCAACATTAAATGATTGGGTTTGGCAGTATCCAAAATGGAATACTACTTCTAAGAACTTTATTTAAATATCACAAATCATGTTTCAGCTCACTTCATTCTTACAGGTTAGATATTAGCCTTTCCAGATAAAAAGCTGATAATACCTGCTCTTAGCTTTTCTATGGTAGAATTGTCTAAAACTAAAACAACATCAAGTTTTATTCTTCACTAGCTCACATTAGTAAAGATTTTTTGAAGTTTGTGATGTTGAGCTTTTGTACTGTGATGGAGAATGGTCTTTCTCCTGTACAGCTGGTAAGGGAATAAATAGGGGTTGTTTTTGAGTAGAAAGTTGACATTATTGCTCAAGTCTGAAAATCTGCATCTCTTTGCCTCAACAATTTTACTTTTTATTTACAATTTTTTTCTAGTCATGCAAACACAAATGCATGTATTTATTTCACCATTTATTATTGTATATAAAGTAGTAGTTTTGAAGACAACACAATTACCCATCAAAAGAATGTTAAATAATTTATAGCCTATTCATATATATTACACAAGCTACGTAGCTGCTATACAATTATGTTATATTGGTATGTTCTGGCATAGGAAGAGCTCTAAGACATAATATTAAATGAAAATTGCAAGTTGTAAACCTGTATCTAGAGTATATTGAAAGTATATGTGCATGTTTGTTTGTTAACCACAGTTATATAGTGCTTATTAGTTCCAGTCAATGGTCTACGATGGTTATAAATGCTAGCTCATTTACATCCCATAATAGTGCTATGAGCAAGATGCTGTTATTAATCCTCTGGATAAGTTCTAAGGATACGATGACATGGAAATGTGAAATAACTTGTCAGTGTTACCTCTTTCTCTCTCTCCTTGTCCGTCTCTCCCTTTGTCCTCCTGATTTCTCTATCTGTATCAGTATCTGTATCTCTACATGCATGTGTGTAATGCTGTCTACACAGGTAGCAAACTTTGGGGCAGTAAACTGGTTAGCTTAGGAGAGTGAGAAGAATTGAGATAGTAGAAGGAGTCACAGACTACCCAGAATTTGCCCACTTTTTAGCAAATGTATTTATTTTCCCATATTACTTGGATGATAATCAAACCTATAAAAATATGAGTTTTTCTTTTCTCTTCTCTATGGTGTAGGACACCAAATCTCAGCTGAGGAGTTTTCTGAGCCCTTCAGCAGCTCTGAGGTAGCTTTTGGGGATAAAGATTGTGTGCTCCTCTTCTGAAACCTGGATTAGAAACCAGTCAGTGTTTGGAACCTTCGAAACAGCACTCCGACTTGGCCATCTGCTCACCCGGTAGACAACGTATGGAGGTCTTCCTTCCAATGCTAGATCAGAACTGTGAGCTTTTCCAGAGCTCCCGTTCAGCTGTCTTCTCTCATATCAAATGCAAGACTTGAACGGGGAGATTTTTAAGAAATCTAATCCCAGTTGCTAGTTTTCCAATCACTCAGAATTGCAGGAATGGCTTGAAGAGGTTTTCTAAGAAAATACACATTCCCATATCCAGTCTTTCACTCAAATTCAGCAAAACTAAGGTGGGGTCACAGTATCTGTATTTTTGCAATGTTCCCCAGGTGATACTAACAACCAGGTGATCCCATGAACCACACAATGAGTAGTAAGGTTGTAGTTCATAGAAGCTGGCTTTTTACAGACATATGAGGCAGCAAGTTCATGGCTTACCTGCAGGAAGGAGAGTACCCTTGGTATGGAGATACATAGAACAATTATCAGATCCCTAAGTGATTGTCTTGGCAAAAGAGCAGAATGTCAGGGTCCCACCAAAGCAGGCTTAGGGGAATGAAGCAAAATCAGGACATTAGGGCACAAGATAAGCTTCACATAAAGAAAAACCAGAACTGATGGAGGTTACTTCAAACCCAAGCTCACCTCCAGAGACATGAGAATTACTGCCCAGGCATTTAAAGTCACTATAAAATCCTCAATTAGGTATGGAACACTATAATTTAGGACCTCTTTGTTCAGAATTTATGGATGAGGATGAGGAGATTTTTTTTTCCTTGCTCTAGTAATGAGCCCATGTCTTCATCTGTGATTCCACTGGATGAGATTACCCACACCTTTGCTCCCATAAAGAGTCCTAAAATTAGAGGGAACAAGACTGTGTGTGTCTGAAAGAGATCCGCACTGATTCTCTGGAATTCTTCCTGCTGCCAGTTGTTCAATTTCTTGACCTGCCAATGGCTAATACCCACCTAGGCCATTGGGTATACTGCTATGTGGTAGTCAGGGAAGTGAGGCGAGTGCAGAAATGACCAACTGTATTTTATCTTGTCTATCTCATGGTAGACATAAGTGACTAATCTCCCTCTCGGTGTCCATTTAGAATATTGGTTTTGGTAGGACCTCTTTGATATGTCTTTCTGATCCTTAAACACTAGGACAGAAGTGGCAGGGTACTAAAGAAATCAATCACTCAACTCCAAGACAAAAATAATCACTAGGCACATGTTCTAAAATCAAATAAGGCTGTTGTATCAACCATCTGGAAGGAGGTTGCCAACTTCATCCCTGTCCCATGCCTCTTCTGTCCATCATTTTTTCTGCTCAATAAACCCTTAATTTATACCAAATTGTGGACGTCATCTCTATTCCCCTTTGCTGACTTACTCTCCAGATCAGTTGACTTGAACACCTGTCAGCCATCTTCCCTTCTCCAGCCCTGCCGTCACTGCCCTTTATCTTCTTCCACCAGGAAAAGTGTAATCATTTCTTAACTGAGCTCCCTGCCTTTAAGTCTTTCTCTTGTAAATCTTCTGCTTAAAAATCCTCCAAAAACCATGATTTCTCCAGCAGTCGGTTGCAAACTGTGCTCTCCAAAGTTGCAGCAGCCTACTGAAGAATCTGAGTAAGAGTTTAGGCTGGGCCGAATTTGAGGGCCCTTGCCCTGACCAGTCCAGGTAGCTCTGTTTATATCCATTTTACCTTAAAAGAGATCAATTGCTATTTTCTAATCTGGTCTGCGGAACAAAGTCAAATTTCCTTAGTTTGGTTCCCTAAATTCTGAATGGGTTCCTATCTGTTTAATCGCCACTGCTTACTATTTTTGCTACTATCTCTTTGCCCCTTAAAATGTTGTCATGTTTGAATTTTTTTCTCTTTTCCTTTGATCTGAAATACTCTGTCCCCTTACCGAGTTTATTCATCTAATGTTATGTATTTGTCATTATTCTTCAAGACATGTTTCAATCACTGCCTTTCTGAACCCCTCATTTCCATCCACCCTAGTCCCTCACTACCCGCATTGGCACACTCAGCCCCTTTCCTGTGCTTCTTTCTATGGGTTTGTCACACTGTTCTTTGTTGTGTGGATGTCTGTGTACCATACTAACTTAAAAAGCAAAAGCAAGCACCAGACCTTGCTGCGTGTTGCATTTTAAGTTCCCCGGAAAGCAGACTTTGAGATAAAGTTAAGGTGCTGGCTGTTTATTAGGGAGTTCCCTAAGGGACCACATCTGTGAAAAGGGAGTGGGAAGGAGAGGCAGAATTGGGAAGAAGAAGAAGTCAGATGTGATGCAGATCCAAGGACAGCTTCCTATCGTGGGGGGAACTCTGGAGCTTAGAATGGTCATTGAAAATTGTCCCGAATTGAAGAGAGATGGCCAGGCCTTTATACCCCTGCCATGCAGGGACAGAGAGGGACTATGGGCAGTGTGATCATATGATGGTGTTCTCAGCACCTGGGACAAGTATTTCTTCATTGAAATTGGACTGCCTATCAACACTTAGGTTTAAGTAAAAGATTGATAAAAACATTAATGGAGAGTGTGCAGGGGATGGAGAGATAGCCATGCTGCATGCCAATAGGAATTGCATAAACAGGGTTTGTGATTAAGTAAAAACAGCAATTACAAATATTAGAAGTAGGATAATAAGATATATTGCAGCAGCAAGGTGATTAGAACACATGCAGAGACAATGGGGATGGATAGAAGCGCACATTGCCCCCCAACTCTGCCTGGTTCTCTTGTGCCATGGTTCCTTGTCCCTGTGAACTGCAACATGCCCTCTGAAGATGTAATGTGCAAGTGAAACATTATCCAGAGGTGCTGGGTGCAGATAGGTTCCAGTATGTTACCTGGTTTCTATTCACCCAAAGGCTCTGGGTTCTGCTCTCAATTTTCTCATCTCTCCCGCCCTTCAGGAGGCCATAGGTAGTCAGAGGAGAGACAGGGAAAGACATACCAGAAGAACAGAATTTGAGGGCTGTGTGTCAGCGACATCAGTCCCCTCCAAGACTGCCAAGTAGTCACACACTCCATGCTCCCAGATGAAGAGTCTCTGTGGTGTATTTGACTATGTTAAAACCCTGCTACAATGTCAATTCTCCTTAGCAAGATGGCTCTAGTCTTCCAAATATTACTGGTCTGTGGGAAACGGCCCTATTTGTGAACATCTGATTGCTTAGAGGGGTTCTCATTTACAGACCACTAACAAGATTAAAGTGCTAATTTAAAAAGTACTTAGCCTAGACATTTAAGCAGCACCAGCCTTGTAAGTTTATAAGTGCTGTTTCTGTGTTGGTTGCTATACAGGAGCCATTTCTTTCTCTTACATTGAAATGGATCAGATAAATCACATTAGCTAGGTTTACAGAAGCAAGCAATGACAGGTTCCTCAGAACTGAAAGCTAAATAACTTACTGGGGTCTGACTTTCCTTCATCGTGTGCTCTATCTTCAAGCTCAATACCTATTTAAAGCTGCTGATAACACTCCATGGAATGCTCCTAGCCCTTGTCCTCAGACATAATGTACATTTCCACCACTGCCACAGAATTTAAACATTTTTGATACAGTCTATTAAAAAGAGGGATTGTAGCTAATTCAAATGTAGCAACTTCTAATAAAAAAGTGAAAAGTCCGTGAAATCACATGCTGCATTTGCAAAGGCAACTGGGTAGAAATCACACAAAGACGTTCTCTGTTCTGTCACTAAATTATCTATACTAGGCAGGCAGAACTGATAAGAGAATTCATTTTACACACACCTCAGGAAAGGAACGGGAGTAGATCTCATGATCTCCCAAAATAGAAGCAAAGGTCAAGTGACTAAAGGGGAGAAAGCTTCTTTATACTTTAAGATGCAGCCATTTGAAATTCCTCTTAAAACAACTGCAGAAGGCATTCCCTGCAGCATCTGGGGTGCAGGTTACCTGTTTGTGTACAGCCTCATTCTCTTGTCAAGGTAAAGCTCTATACGCCACTGAGAGCACCATTCTTTCATGAGATGAATAAACTGAAATTGTGCAAAATACCAAAATGAGCCCAAGATTATTTTATGTAGCATAGTACTTTGCAACATGGTATTTCAGGGTAATTTACCTGTGTTTGTTGATTACATGGCTTAAGGGTCTTACTTATTCATTTTCATAGGTTAAGATCTAATTTCATAATGAGTAAATAGAAAAGGTGCTGCTCTTTATATCGAGTTTTAATAATTAATTTTCTAATCAGACCTAAAAATAGGAAAGTAGAGGGAAATTATCAGAGGATTTTAGTAAATAAGAAAGTAAAAATATCTAAAGGTAACGGATTGAAGAGGAAAAAATATCACTGTGTACAGATTATAGTGACTTGGAAATTTAAAGAATAGAAATCAAAATCTGTTCATGTTCAAGTTGAATAAAAGTGAAAGATGAGCATCCAGAAAGTTCCCATAAAATTAAGCAGTGTGTTTATAGCACACAAGGACTGGGAAATAATAAATCCCAGTCTTGAATTTGAAACTCACTATCTCTGTGACCTGCAAAAAAAGCTTTCCAATCTTTTTATCTTAACCATTCACATTTATAAAAGGACAATCATACTAAAATCTACCTCATGGCTTGTTATGTAATATATGGATAGCATATTGTTTAGTGTCTCAATATTGTGATTAAAAATTGCAACTAGTGAAACCAGAAGTGGAAGTAATATTGTAAGTGTAGCAATGGCAACAGTGATCATAACTTTTAAGTGATATTTAATTGTTGTTAAATGATTCTATCATTGTGCTAACTATAAGTATACTTATGCAATATTATGATTATAGAATTATTAAAAGATAAATTACAGTATTGATTATAATATTCACTAAATAAGATAAAACAGAAGAAGGAAGGAAAATCTTGTGTTTGAACAATTTATAAGGAACCATTACAGAACTCAATTAAAAAAATCATAAAAAGGGTTTTGAAGACAAAACCCCAACCTGCTTATGTTCAACCTTGAATTCTCTCACTTGTTCAATAAAGTGAATTATGAATTAGATAGAGTCATTCCGCCTCAGAGAGCACAGTCTAGCGGGAAAGGAAACATGCAGATAACTTAAAAGGCAGTAGGTGCTCTATGCAAATGCAGTAAGGTCACAGGGGAGAAGTCATTCACCCTAGCTTAGGTTGTAGGGGGAAAAAAAGGAGGAGAATTTTGAATAAAATCTCTAAGGAGGAGTAGACTCTTAACAGAGAAAGAGGAGGGGAATGGTCATTTAAACATAGGATATGGCATTTGCAAGGTACAAGGTTGAAAGGAGGACCCCAAGTTTGTGAAAGGTTTAGAATTTCGCTATGGCTGCCATGTTAATACAGTGAAAAACAAGTGGAAAAACAAGGGGTTGGAAAGATAGGGAGATATTGAGGCTGAAACCCTGATTGTATGTCCTGCTTAAAAGCATGAAACTCATTTGGAAGGCAATCAAGAAACAAGGAGTGATTCAACACATTTCATGAAGAATAAACCAGTTCCTGTTTGGGTCTAGCACACAGGATGCTTGGAAGTTGTCACTTTATCCTTACAACAAGCAAAATGCTGGACAAACTGAAGAATCAACAACTATTCTTACTTCTGTAAGGGAAGAGAAAGTGAAGTCATAGGGCAAGGTCCCAAAATTGGAGGGAAAGATAGGCAAATAGAGAATCAGTACTTACCAGAGCAAAAACTCACAAGTTTTTGGGAACCAGGGCCAGGGTGGGAAAACCTAAATTGTAGTAGATGAATTGCTGAAGGCTCAGTGTGAAAAATTGTGAGAGTCAAAAACTCCAAGAGGACTTAGACACAGGGTGTTCCCACACTTTTGTGAGTTTTACCTCCAGAAGTTTGATGAGGTTCTTATGGTAAGTATTAAGAGAAATCCCCTTGTACTCCCAGCAGGGGGAAAGGGAAAGTAATCACTTAAAAATATGCCAGAGCATTTTGTTCTTTTCTGCAGGATGTTCCCTTAGGAAAAACCACTTAGATGCTAGCCTACTGGAATTTTATTAGAGCCTAACTGACCTGGGGGAGAGGAAGTATCAACTCCATCCTGCTCTAACCTTCCTTGTGGAGGAAGGGAAATAGGCACCTCCACTATATATTCTGTACCAGCTAAGGGGGTGAAAAGAAAAAAAAACTGAAAGGTACTTGTGAAGTCCAGAAGCAGAGGCTCATTAAAAGATTGACACCTAATCATAGGACTACAGAATGCTTTTCCTCCCTGTGTACCTTACCACCACATTACTAAAGTCCTATTTACCGCAACTTATTTTACCCACTATATCACATATGGCTATCAATACAAAATTATAAGGCATGCTATCTTCCTCTGTTTGGTGTTTCTACAACAAAGTACCTGAGATCGGGTAATTTATAAAGTGAGGTTTATCCGGCTCATGATTCTGGTAGCCGGAAAGTTCAAGAATGGGCAGCTACATCTGGTGAGGACCTCATGCTGCTTAAATTCATGGCAGAAAGCAGAAGGGGAGCAGGCATGAGCAAAGAGATCATGTGTTGACAGAGGAAGCAAGAGAGAGAAACCAAGAAAGCCAGGCCGTTTTTTAAAAAAATTGCTGTCTTGGGAAATAGCCTTTTCCCTCTAAAGTTAGAACTCACTCACCCCCAGCAAGGGCATTAATCTATTTTTGAGAGCTCCATCACCATGACCCTAACATCTCCCACTAGGCCCCACCTCTCAACACTGCCTCATTGGTGATTAAATTTCAACATAAGTTTTGGTGGGGACAACTCATATCTAAACCGTAGCATATGCTAAAAGTCAAAAGACAGTTTGAAGAGACAGAGCAAGCACAAAAACCAGACATAGATATGGCAGAGATGTAAAAACTATCAGACTGGGAACTTAAAACAACTGTGATTTATATGCTAAGGGTCTTAATAAATTACATAGACCTTGTGCAAGAATAAATGGGCAATGTAAGCAAATACATAAAAATTCTGACTGGACACAGTGACTCGAGCCTGTAATCCCAACACTTTGAGAGTTCGATTGCTTGAGACCAGGAATTCAAGGTCAGCCTGCACAACATTGCAAGACCTCATCTCAAAAAAATTAGCCTGGCATAGTGGCACGTGCCTCTAGTACCAGCTACTTGGGAGGCAGAGGTGGAAGGATTACCTGAGCCCCCCAAAAACATAATAAAAAAGCCCAACAGAACAAAACAATCAAAACTGCAAGACAACTATAAAAGGTATAACATGAGAATAATTAGAAATCCATAGGGAAGGATGAGAGAATAGGACAGGGAAATATTTGAAGCAACATTGACTATTTCTTCCAAAATATTATTGGACACCAAACCATAGACCCAGGGAGCTCAGAGAAGATCAAACAGGATGAATGCCAAAAACAAACAAACAAAAACTCACTTGGGGATATCATACTCAAATTGTATAAATTCAAAGGTAAATGAAAATTTCTAGAAGATCTAGAAGGAAGAAAATCAGCTTATAGAGGAGCAAAAATAAATATTATACCCAACTTCTCCTGAGAAATTATGCAAGCAGAAAAATAGTGAAGTAAAAATATTTAAAGTGGTCTGAGAAAATAACACCAACCTAGAGGTTTGTAGCCTGTTAAATTATTCTTTACTAGTGAAGTAGAAGTAAAGACTTTCTTATGCAAACAAAGATTAAGGAACATTTCTTGCCAATAGACCTGCTTTGCAAGAAATGTTAAAATGATATAAATCAGAAATTAGATGTACGTTGAAAAAGGAAAGAGCTCCTAAAAAGGAACAAGTGAAGGTAAGATAGGAAACTTATTTTTCTTATTCTCAATTGTCCTAACAATAACTGTTTGTCCAAAATAATAATAACTATAATATGTCTGATTATATATTCTATGTATGCTTATATGCTTGTTTATGCTTATGTATCAGTGAAATAGAATGACAAAGTGATTAGAGAAAAATGAATGGAGGGAGAAGTTAGAATTATTTTGTTATTATAAGATGTTCTCACTAGCTATGAAGTGATATAGTGTTATTTGAAAGTGAACTTGGATTAGTTATAAATGCATATTGTAAACTCTAGAGTAATGACTAAAATATTTTGAAAAAATATATAACTGATATTACAAGAAAAAAGAGAAAATAAAAGTATATAAAATAATAAATTAACAACGAAAAAGGCAGAAAATGAGTGGAAGACAAAAATAGAAAAAAATTTAAAAGCAAGGGCAATAAATAGAAAACATTACAAAAATGGGAGAAATTAAATTATATCAGTAATCACTTTAAACATTAGTGATGTACACATCAATTAAAAGGCAGAGAATATCAGAATGGATAAAAAAACAAAACCCAACTGTATGTTTTCTACAAGAAAGACATTTTAAATGTAAAGACATATATGGATTAAGTATAAATTCATGGACAAAGATATACTATGCTAACACTAATCAAAAGAAAGCAGAGTATCTGTATTAATTTCAGATGGGGCAGATTTCAAGGTGAGAAAAACTATTAGACATAACAGGCATTATGTAATAAAAATAAGTTGAGTTTTCCAAGAAGACATAACAATCAACTGATAAGAGTCTAACAAAGTATGTGAAACAAAAACTGATAAAACAACAAGAAGAAATGGATGAATCAATTATTATAGTTGGAAATTTCAATACCTCTTTATCAGAAATAAACAAATTTAGCAATCAGAAAACCAGTAAAAACATAGTTAAACTCAGCAATGCCATCAGTCACATGAATATACTTGACATCTTCAGACTACTTCATCCAACAAAAGCATAATACATGCTTCTCAAGCTCACATGAAACAGTCACCAAAACAGATCACATTCTGGGCTATAAAACATATCTTATCACATTTTAAGTAGCAGAAATCATATAATGCTTGCTCTCAGAATTAATGGGATTAAATTAAAAATGAATAACAGAAACATACCTGGAAAATTCTCAAATATTCAGAGATGAGCAATACATTCCTAAATAACACAAGGATTAAAGAATCCTAAGCAGAATTTTTAAAAAAACACATTGAATTCAATGAAAATAAAAAAGATGATAATTTATTAAAATTTGTGGGATATAGTAAAAGTAGTGCTTAGGAGAAAATGTATAGCATTGAATGCATTTATTAGAATAAAAGAAAGATCTAAAATCAATAATTTAAGCCTCCATTATACAAAACTTGAGCAAGAAAAACTCATTAAACCCAGACAAAGCATAAGAAAAGCAATAATAAAAATTAGAGCAGAAATCAATGAAATTGGAAACAGAAAATTAATTAAACCAAAAACTGTTTATTTGAAAAAAATTCAATAATATAAATAAGGTTTTAGTGAAGCCAAGTAAGAAATAAAGAGAAAGAAAAGAAATTACTAATATCAGAAATGAAAGAGGGGACATCACCACAGATCCTATGGACATTGAAAGGATAAAAATAAAATACTGTCACCTCTATACCTACAAATTTGATGACCTAGATAAAATGGGCCAATTCTGTGAAAGACATACCCTGCCAAAACTCACACAAGAAGAAATAGGCAATCTAAATAGGCTTAAATCTAGTAAAGAAATTGGCTTAATTAATAACCACTTTATAAAATTGAAAGCATGAGAACCCAATGGGTCCACTGGTAAATTCTACCAAATCTTTAGGGGAGAAAAATTATACCAATTTTCTATAATACCTTTCAGAAGATAGAAACAAAGGGAATAATTCCTAACTAATTCTGTGAAGCTAGAATTACCCTGGTACAAAAACCAAAGACATTACAAAAACAAACTACAGATCAATATTTCTCTTGAACATAGATATAAAAATCCTCAACAAAATATTGATAAATTAAATTCAAGACTGTATTAAAAAATACTTAAACCCCACAACCAAGTGGTATTTATCCCAGGGATGCTAGACTGGTTCAAGATTCAAAAATCAATTAATGAAATTCATCACATCAACAGGCTTCAGAAGAAAACCACATGATCATACGAATAGATGTAGAAAAAACATTTTTAAAAAAAATATAATATTCATTCATGCTAAAAACTCTCGGTAAACCAAGGATAGAGGGAAACTTTCTCAAATTGCTAAAGAAAATCTACAAAAACCTACAGCCAACACTATACTTAATGGTGAGAAATTTCAAGCTTTCCCACTAATCCAAAAGACAAGGATGTCCCCTCTCATCACTTTCTTTCAAAATCATTCTGGATGTCTTAGCTAATGCAATAAGATAAGAAATGGAGATAAAAGGTATACTGACAGGGGGAAGAAATGAACCTGCTTTTGTTTGCAGACGACATGATTGTTTATGTAGAAAATCCAAAAGAATCAACAGCAGCAACAACAACAAAAATCCTGGAACTAAGAAGTAATTACAACAATTTATTGAATATGAGAAAGTCATTGCTTTCCTATATACCAACAATGCACAAGTGGGATTTGAAATTAAAATACATTAGCATTTATATTAGCACCCTTCAAAATGAAATCCTTAGGTATAAATTTAACAAAATATGTATATAATATATATGAAAAAAGCTACAAATGAAATTTCTCTCTGATGAAAGTAATCATAAAAAATTAAATAAATGGAGAGATAGTCCACATTCATGGATAAGAAGATTCAATATTTTCAAGATAACAACACTTCCCAACTTGATTTATAGATTCAATGCAGTCCTAACCAAAATTCTAGCAAATTATTTTGTGGATATCAACAAATTGATTGTAAAGTGTATAAACTTAAAATAGTCAATATAATATTATATGAGAAGAACAAAATAGAAGACTGTCATTACCCAATTTTAAGACTTACTATAAAGCTATAATAATCAAGAGAATGTGGGACTGGTAAAATAATAGAGAAATAGATTACTGGAACAGAATAGAGAGCCTAGAAATAGAGTGATACAAGTATATTTAGTGATTTTTTGATAAAAGAGTAAAGATAATACACTGGAGAGTAGATAGTAGTTTCGACAAATGAGAGTAGAACAATTGGACATCCAAATGCAAAAACAAAATTAATCTAGACACAGACAATCTGATCTTTACAAAATTAGCTCAGTATGTATCATACAACTAAATATAAAATGCAAAACTATAAACTCCCTAGAGATAACATAAGAGAAAAGCTAGGTGACCTTGAGTTTGGTGATGATTTTTAGATACAACACCAAGGGCACAATCCATGAAAGAAAGAATTGATAAGCTGGACTCTATTAATATTAATACCTTTTGCTCTGTGAAAACATTGTCAGGAGAATGAACAGACAAGCCACAAACTAGGAGAAAATATTTGCAAAGAAAATTTCCAAAAAAAGAACTGCTGCCTTTAAAACTCAATAGTAGGAAAGTGAGCAACCCAATATAAAAATAGGCCTCAGACCTTAGCAAACAACTTACCAAAGGAGATACACAAATGGCAAATAAGCACTTGCAAAGATCTCCGCACATCATATGTGATTAGGAAAATGCAAGTTAAAACAACAATGAGGCAGGCAGCAAACACTCTTGCTGTGGTCCTGCACACTGTGTGCTCCACAATGTTTCTTCCCTTTAATAAATCTACTTTTTAAAATTCATAACTATCTTGGTGAATACTTTCACCTAGGATACTCTGGCCTACCTAGGCTACCACTTATGGTGACCTTCCTCCAAAATAAAATAATAAAAAATAAAGCAACAGTGAAATACCACTGTACACTTACTAGAAAGGCCAAAATTCAGGACACTAACAACACCAATTGCTGGTGAGGATTTAGAGCAACAAGGAACTCTCATTCATTGCTGGTGGGAATGCAAAATGGTATAGTTACATTGAAAGCTAAACCTACTCTTACCATGTGATACAGGATTCGTGATCCTTGATATTGACCCAAATGAGTTGAACACTTATGCCTACACAGAAACTTGCACACAATATTTATAGCAGCTTTACTCATGATTGACAAAACTTAGAAGAAGGTAAAAAGTCCTTCAGTAGGTCAATGGATAAACAAACTGGTACATCCAAACAATGAAATATTATTTAGCAATAAAAAATGAACTATCAAGCCAAATGAAGACATGAATGAGACTTAAATGCATATTACTAAGTGAATGGAGACAATCTAGAGGATTACATACTATATGATTCCAACTATATGACATTCCAAACAAGACAAAACTATGGATGCAGAAAAGGATCAGTGGTTACCAGGGACTGGGGAGAAGGAGGGATGAATAGGTAGGACACAGAGGTTTTTTAGGGCAGTAAAACTATTCTGAATGATACTGTAATGATTAATGCATGCCATTATATATTTGTGCAAAACATCAGAATGTATGAATTCTGAGTGTTAATGATGTGTTAGCATAGGTTCATCAATTTTAACAAATTTCCCACTCTGGTGAAAGATGTTGATAGTGGGGAAGTTACGCATATGTGGAGGCAGGGAGAATATAGTACATTTTTGTACCTTCTGTTCAATTTTGCTGTGAACCCAAATCTACTCTAAAAAATAAAATTTATTTAAAAGGAGGGGCAGACGAGGAAGATGCTGCTGGCAATTGCAACTGCACAGATGTGAAATAATACAAGAATACATAACCTAAAAATCAACAGTGAAACGGATTGCAGGGATAGAAAGAGTGGATAGGTACTGGAGACATACCTGAAATAGAACCCAGAGGATTTAGGCAGGGAGGCTGGGAAATGCAATATAGAAATGAAGGTGGTTCCGAGGACTCTAAGATTCTTGTTTGGAAGTCTGAGAATTTTTGACCAGCTTTAACTGAGAGGGCAGTAGGAACATAGAAGCAGGATTGGGTCAGTTGATAAAAGCAATGTAATCTTAAAGTACTACAGGGTTTTCCATCGTGCTGGTGAGAAGAGTGGCATTTTCAAGTGCATTAACTTACATCATTCTCAAAAGAACGTGGTGTTTTAAGCATCAGCATAGTTACTTATTAGTAGAAATATAGTTAGTGATATTAAATAACTTTTCTAAAGCCATTCTGTGCAAGATTTCTACTCTATCCAGCCACCAGACGATAGGCTTCACTTTGGAATTTCATGTTTTCATTTGTTGACATATATATTATTGAGAGAGAAAAAGTCTGTGAAAATTCAACAGAGGGGATAAAGGCTCAATCAGAATCCTGAAATCAAATGAGTGGTTCATTCCTTACATATCAGGAAAAGAGTATAAGGGAAAGTCTGCTCATTAACAATTGAGTTTGCAATAAATGTTACTGCCAGTGGCCCCAGGTTGCCTCTGGCAATTCTCTCTAGGAGCATACTGAATAACAGATCAATCCAATAATTTCCCTCTGCGAGCATGACACCAGATCTCATCCTAGTGGAAAGGGATTAAGAAAGAAGAAGGAAGATCAAAGATAGCAGTGCTCTGGGTGTAAGAATACTTGAGGGTACCAAAAACATGAACTGAGCGAGTCACCTGTCTCTCTGATCTTCTGCATTATCACCTGCAAAATGGGAGGAAACTTTTCCTTGTCCAATTGTTACATGAAATCCATGTGGAAAACTTTGTGCCTGCTAAAACAGGAATGCACATGGGGGTTACTGCTGCTACTATACTACGACCCTGGATCCAGAATTTTGCCTCTGCTTTTTCCTGGTCACCCTTTCTTCACCCCTACTCTATTTTTATATTTTTAATTTTAAAGATGTGGGATACAATTCAGGGTTAGGTATACAAATGTTCATTATGCAGTTACCCTTGTTGATGAGGCATGCCCCCCTCCCCTGGCAGTTTCCCACTACTGCCAATCCCTTTCTTACGGTACTACGATCATTGTTCAAGGTCCGCTTATGAGTGTGAATATGTGGTACTCAGCTTTTTGTTTCTGTGATAGATCACTCAGTATTATAGACTCTAATCCATCCAAGTTGCTGTGAAGTTCATGATTTTGTTCTTCTTTATGACTGTGTAATATTTCATCATGTATATGAACCACATTTTTTTGTATTCAGTCCTCTTTCGATGGGCAGCACAATTGGTTCCATGTTTTTGCTATTGTGAATAATGTTACACTAAACATTCATGTGCAGGTGTCTTTTTCTAGGGTGATTTGAATTCCTCTGGTTATATTCCCAGTAGGGGGATTGTGGGGTCATATGGAAGTCGATTTTCAGATCTTTTAGGAATCGCCAAACTGTTTTCCACAGAGGTTGTACTAATTTACACTCCCACCAATAGTGTAGAAGTGTTCCATTTTCCCCACATTCTCTCCAGCAGCTGTTGCTTTTTGAGTTATTGATGAAGGCTATCCTGACTGGAGTTAGGTGGTATTTCAGTGTGGCTTTAATTTGCATCTCTTACTGGACTGGATAAAAAAAAGTGGTACAAATACACAAT